>JASDQU010946274.1:3693-28696 GCA_032191745.1 Picea mariana
GGGCGTGGTTTGGAATTTGCCACTCTGGAAGGAAGTTGGAAACTACACACAAAAACTCCTGAATGTTAGAGTTGTGAAGAAATGCAGATCGTCGATCTAAGGACCCTTTGGGATACCTCTCAACCATCTAATCAACCAAGAGGAAGGACTCATGTACAACACTTCAACGAAGTCCTACTCTGGGAGGAAAGGAGTGTGGAGTGGGTAGAACCCCCCGAACACTAGAGCTGCGAAGTGACAAGGGATGTAGATCTAGGAACTCTTTGGGACCTCCCTCGACCATCAAATATAGGTCATGTTCATCCCGACACTCACCGCTCCAAGAGTAAGGAGGAAGTCACACCAAGGATCCCCTGAATGACGAATTTATAAAGTAAAGAAGGTCGTACATCCATGGGTTACTTGGACACACCTGGACCATGAGGTTAAAGGGCTTGGAAGGCTATTAGTCCAGAGTGATATGTCACATTGATTTCATCCAAGGTTATGTGGACCCAAAATCAACGTGCCACGTGTCACCTAGATTCGTGTGTTTCGCAAACCCTATATGCCCATTAACACATGACATGTGTCACCCACTGAAGGGGCCACGTGTCATCTTTTCCTTGTCATGTATCACACCTGGAACTCACCACTTGGTCCATTTGGTGGGAGGAGTATGCGGGACCCACCTATAATTTCCTTCGTATCTAGTGTGTCACTGCATGTGAGGGTGGACCCTTCAGAAGTTCGAGACTTTGGGACTCCGGAGGTTTGGAATGTAGTGTCGAGGATAAGCCAAAAATATCGAAGGTTGGAGCCATGTGGAGAGATTTTGGGCTCCTTCATAACTTCAGGAGTTTGGAACTCCGGGAGGCTTGGGATGTTAGAATGTATTCTACCAAAAGGGTCGAAGGCCAGAGCTACATGGTAGCACCTTGGAAGTTCGGGAATTTGGGTCTCTAGAGGACATGCGTTCTAAAAGGAAAAGGGAAGTTCAACACCAAATGCTTAATTATCCTCTAGCATATGTGTTTGATGAGGATTAAGTCTCGTTGTTGGTTTGGACGATGGATGGACCTTCCCTGTGGGAGGTAGGAACCTGGAAATGGTACGAACGATATGGAGACACATGGGCACCACATGACCCATGTCTGATAAATTCCCAAAGAACTTCAGAAGGCCATAACTTGCAACCCAAAGCTCAGATTTGAGCTTGGTAGCAATCATTAGAATGATACAAGTGAGTAGAAGAGGATGCATACCTCAGACAGAGGATTTGAGATGTTTAAGGAAAGCTAAATTTAGATGCCTCACTCCTTAAAAAGGTACTTAAGGGGTTGGGTGTGTTAAAAATTGGTATCAGAGCATGGAAACAACACTTGGTCTGCTTGGGAGAATGCACAAGTCGTATAAAAATAGTATTAGAGAACTTTTAGGGGTGACACCCTATCTTTCCCATTCCTAAGAGCCTTAGTTAAACCTCTACTGAAGAAAGGAATGAAGCCTTCTACTATTGATAGATGTTTTGTAAATCTGCAATGTATGTTGCTAATGTTTCCAAATAAATAAGTTTACTTCACTTTGCAATTGTACATGTTGTTGTACAGTTATAATATTAGGTTACCAAGGCTAAGATGAGCCTGTTGAGAATATTACTTCCAAACATAAATTATCTACATAAGTTCCTTGAGTAGAAGGATGCATATTAAAATTTAGTCGGTATCATACCCAACGAGATTGAATCATGATAGTATGTGGAAAAGGAATCCTATCATTTATTTTGGGAAATGATAGTCAATCCTACATGAGTGTGATTATGTTGATAGGCACTAATAGCAAGACTTGGATGTGAATGGATTGAAAGAATCTGTAGCAGTAATAATTAATTCTTTAATGAAGGATTAAACCTTGTATATGTGTATGATTTTTCATGATCAAAGGATTCATGTAAGTGGTAAGGTCAATTTACTTGACCTATAATGAATGAAAATCGTTGTTGGAATAACCCAGTAAACAAGTAAGAAGGAACCCTATAAATTGAGAACAACCTTCATGAATGTAGAAGTGAAGTGACAAGAGCCAGTTCAAAAGCTCATGTTTGTGCTAGGGGAGTGTGTATCCCTATTAACTTAAGCATGTATCTATGCAATAGGAATGGTTATGATGACCATTCTCTGAAAAGGGAAAGTGTGTGCAACTCTCAAGTTTCGAAGGGAACTGAGAAATGCATTTTGTTTTTAGGTACATGAATTGTTGGGCAGGGTTTTATAATCAAGTTGATAAACAGAGTTGTAGAAATATGGAGTGATTGAGTGAAAAATCACAACAACCTCCCTTGCTTGGTGGATAGGAAACTAATCTACTAGAATTATTGTGGGAGGAGGAGAGTGACCTCCATCCCTAACTGTTGTTAAACAGAAGGAAGAATTCTAGGTGTAATGGTTAAGACTAATTATGATCTAAAGATACTCTGGAGTTCTGAACTATAATACTTAGTAAGTAACATACTTCAAAATTGTATTTGGGCTTTAAGGGAATAGTCCAAATATCATTAGACATTAAAATTTATTATAAATAAGGTAAAATGGTTGATTAAATGTTGAACATGAATGTGGTAAATGAAGTGTTGGGGAACTTCTAGATGCCCAATGGGTAATATTGACATCTAGTGGTGGATGGTATCCATATAGATATAGTTGGACCCTACTGAGGGGAATCTAGAAAATAATTTCCTTGATCAGAAGGTCTTCTAATCAATACTAGTTGGAAGCTAGATTGGTTGTTTTGTTACCTTGGGCATGGTTATAATTTCCCAAACTGTATTTATGAGTGGGAAATGTTTTCATGGGATTTGAGGCAAGAGTGTTTTCTTTCTAGTTGTTATCGTGTATAAAGGGAAACATAGTTATGCCTATGTTCGTTAAACTTCCAGGTGGATGTCATTTGAATGACTGCAAGTTCCCAACCAAGAGGAAATCTCAATTTTGAGTATCTCTATGGAACTTTTCATGAGAATGGCAGTAAGATCCTTGGGAGAAGGATCTGGAAGTTCGATATCTCCATGAAGGACATGGAAAGGGATACAAACAATGAGCTTGCATGATGAATGTTTAGATATGTCTGTAAATGCTTGAGTGCATGAATTTGATGCATTGTGAGGTTACTTGATATGAAGACTGATATTAAGGCCAAATAGATATGAAAGAATGATATTAAATTTTCAAGTGATGCACATATATGATGAAATAATAAATGAGCAAGGACACTCTGTTGTCATGATAAAAGGCAACATGATTATTCTTTTGAGGGTCACATGAGAACAATTGTGAACAATCATGAGTTAAATGGTTTTAATGAAAAGATTTATGTGAGTTGTAAAATGTACCTATGGTAAATACACGTAGGCTTATGATTATGCATGTGGTTAAGTTCATCATAGATGTAAGTTAACAAAACAAAGGAATATATGTGGATAAATAATCTAGAGGCATAACAAAGATGCGTGTTTATATTCCTTATGAAATATTTGATAAACAATTGAAGTCAACTCAAGGTTGAGGCTATCACATATAGTGAAGGATATGCAATAAGGAAGTTTCATGTTGAAGGAGTTCCGTGTGGAGGAACTTTGTAAAGATTTTGTTAGAAGAATAGAGTCGCAACTTTAATGATTGTTGAGAATTGAGCAGTGGGATAAAAACCTATATATATATATATATATATATATATATAAGAATATTGGATTACATTTTAAAACATCATGCAGGAATGGAATACTAACAAACAGATGTTGACCATTTGGATAACTAAATGGTAATGTACAAAATGCACAGGTTCATGATTCATTATGAACAAAAAACTTTTCTATTAAAGCATGTTGATTTATCCTAAGGGTTAGGGTGACCCTAACCAAGGTTTTTCAAGGAAAAGATAAGGAAGATAAAAATAAGAATTAGATTGCATAAGCAAAGAAGGAGGAAAGGAGGAACACTTTTCTCACCCTAAGAACTCTGAATTGTTTAGCAGAGCTGTAAACTTCATAAAAGCATATGTGGGAACAAGTACAACTTGAAAAGGGAGAATGAATAAATAAGAATATTTAAATGAATAGGTCTGGATGAGTCGTGTTAAGTAAAGCCAATAAGTTCTTGGAGTAACTTAGATGGACTGAAAGTCCTAGACTATGTAGAAGAAGTTAGAAAGGGGGGAGAGCCCTTAACTCCTTTCTTGTTGTATATTATATTTTCTCTGGAATGAGAAACTGGTGTGTTGATAAAAGTAAATATTTTGACACCATAGTGACGATGGTTGTATGACTATAGAAACAATTGAGAATTGTTTGTGTTGCACTCATGAAAACCTTAAGGATAACGGGATGAAGTGCCTATCTGAAAATGTTTTATTGACTAGAATTCTATGATACATGAAATTTTATTTTACATAAAAACTAATATATTTATGATGTATGACATGTGTAGAAATGAATTGGAGTTGTTGAGAAAGATAGTTGACAATGATGGACAACCTCAAGCAAAGGATGACTATGAGAAGGTTATTGTTAAAAGATTGTTGAGGGGACTTTAAAAGTCCCCATAAACCACCATTGATGAGGTAATATTAGAGAGGGTGCTAGCAACTAGAGCAGGTATACAAATGTCCATACCTATGTGGCATAAGTCATGAAGGAATTTGGTAAGAATCTCTTTTGAAAATATTTCATTATATTAAAGATATGCAAATAATTGTGAGTGGTTGTTGTATTATATTGCTACCCAAGTGGGGTAAGATGCAAGAAAGAAGAATCTGAACAACAGAGAGAGGAATTCTATGCCAATCAAGGATGATTTATAATCTTTTCAAGAAAATGCATGAGTAAAGAGTACCATGGGTACATTGACCAATCTAGGGAGATTGGGAATAAAGGTGCTCATAGTTAGCACATTGCATGGAATTTCTTTGAGGAAATGCATGTTTTCATAAAGGGAAGACAATGGATTTTCCATTGAGAAAGGAGGACCTTCCAATATTTTACTTACATTGTACATGTGTTAAGGAAAATAAAATTTTGGTGGCCATGAGTGTTGGCACCCTGGTTACTAATGAAGGAAGAATGATTGGGTGCATCCAAGAGAAACTTATAGTTTCATATGTGTTGATTTGAGATCATGATCAAAATGTAGTAGTAAGTACAGTCATGCTGCAATAATGAACTAGAATGAATAATCCCTATGGTGAAGAGGTCGGTTATTCTCCAACACACCATGGAAAAGTGTTTTTCATAAAGTGTGGAAAACTTGAAATCAATGCAATGGTGCATTGGGTGTGAATGTGGCCATGAATATTGGCACATTGATTAAAGAAATTTGATATTTGAATTGAATTTGGAAAATTTAGTATGTTGAAAGGATGCATATTGATATTTCCTTTTGCTTTGTATCCTTGAATAAAAGAAAATAACTTGGACTGTTAGTATGCATAATTTTGAAAATATGAAGTGTGTGAAGACTAACAATTTGTTTGGTTGAGAAATGTTGAAGTTGCAGGAAGAAAAGGGTCTTGGATATGGAAGTGTTATAAGCCCATAACGAAAAACAGTTCTCTACTGAGCCAAACTGTGAGGAATGGTATTTCCTTCTTGAGTGAATGAATTTGGTTGTTAGTATGAACAGTTATGAAATTGTTTGTGAGCCACTGCAAGTGTGCAATGAAAATATAGTGTGCATGAAAACTAACAATTTGTTTGGTTGAGGAATGTTTAAGTTGCAGGAAGAAAGGGTCTTGGATATGGCAGTGTTGTAATCCATAAGGAAGGCCAATTACCTATTGAGCCAGACTGCCATGGGAATAAAAATACCATACTTGTGAATCTGGTTCATGTGTGGAAAATATCTAAAAAACAAAATGTGGAATTTGGAAATATGTGGGTGACAGATTTGCAAAAAAATTATGAATTTGAAATTGATGATAATATCTCATGGTTTTTGTATACCTGTGATATAGGTGAGACAAAAAAGATATTTCTAGGGAGGACAGGTGAAGGTTGTCAAGTTGGAAAGAATGAAAAAGGCTATTGTTGATACATGAGAACCCTATGGTAATTCATGGTCACCCTAGAATATGTTGTGTTGTGGAAACACAAACCGAAGGGACGTCTCAACAGAGAATTTTTGAGGGATGCCTCGATTGTAAGGCTCAACGAATTCTTTAGAACTCTTCCTATGCGATAAATCCTTGGAAATGCAAGATGAATCACTCGAGGGACTGTATAGAAGAGAAGGGGATGCTTGAGCCTAGGCCTAGAGGGTGAGTGACCGAAAGGAAGAGGAGACTTTGATAATTCTTATAAACTATTGATTGGGATCATGCACACAATGGGTATGTCTAGGAAAAATATTGAGCCCAGATAACAAGACAGCCATGTGGATGCAAATCCATGGATTGCACAGATAAGTATTGTGATAGATTGTGAAAATTTTCCTCTTGAATTTTGCACAACAATAAAATGTTTTTGCATGAAATTGTGATTAATATGGTTGTTGTCCAAGATAATTGAAGGCAGGTGACGAAGAACAAGAGTCTGGAAAGGACCTGATCAAGGAAGAGGATCAAGATTTGTGATGTAGCTGAATGAAAAAGGCATGACAGGTGTTACTAAGAAATAACATCGAGGATGGTGTTCCTTTTAAAGGGGGGGGGGATTGTAATACCCATGTTTCCCCCATATTGTAATTAATCATTAATTATGATCACCATGTTATGGCATGGGAACAATGTAAATGTATATTTTGTTTATATTTCCAATGAATGACTGTGGGGGTGAAGCCTTGAAGTACTGGCCATGATATCACTAGAGGAAAAAGAGTGAGGAAACTGTGGAGAGGATTCATTATGTCAAAATGACCCAAATTTATCCTTGCTGAAATAATAAGCCTCATCCTGATCCCATGGAGAAATTAGTTAATAAGAAAAGAACTAGTGGTTGAACCATGAACCACCCCAATAAATGGAAGCATGGAGGGTTTGGTTGGGGAGATAGAAAATTGTCAGCCTAAAGTACCACAGCGGGTAGTTTTCCTACAGGCCCAGACTGACCTGAGTTTCCTTCTGACAAAAGGAACATGACAGGTTCAGAACCTTCCCAAGGAGGAGAAAGGCATGCAAGAACAAACACAAAAGAAAGACAAGAGAAGACACATGGAAAAAGGAAGAGGGTGTGAGGCTCTCCAGCTGAGAAGAAGAACTGAAAGCTTGATAAGTTGTTCTCGTTACTGGAGAGAACAGGAGAAAATATCTTTGAGAATTTACAGGAGAATGCGATTCGAGTAGAAGACAATGAGCTTGATGCTGAGGAGGCATCTGATAAACCTCATAGAGACCGTGACATAGAAATAACCTTTAAGAAACTGTGAAAGTTCCCTAGTGATATCATGGCTTTGCACGGGGGTGGCCAGAGCGCTAAGAATGAATGCCTCTGAGCATATGGTTAGGTGTAAAGGTGAAAACCCACAATCAGTAGGTTGGTGATCAACTATAACAGATAAGTATTCTTATTCCCTATAAACTAGAATTGAAATGTATGATTTAGTTATTTGTAAATGTGATAACATGTGCCTTGCGTGGAATTGATGATAATGGTGTTTACCATCCTTCTGTAAAATATTTCCTTTGAATGATTGTAAGGTAGCAATCTTCGCCTTTGGTCTGTTCGAAAAAACCCTCAAGGTGTTTTTCCCAGGGAGTTACCTCACAGTTATAGAGTTGGAGAAGAATTTATGGGACTTCCATAGTCTCAATGATTCCTTGAGATTACCTTGTCCCTGAATTTTTAACATATGTCCAGTGACTGGAAGGTGTACCCTTCAACCCAGATGCCCAAGAGACCATGGGTTAGTGTTCCGGCCTTAATCAAATCTTGGCTAAGAGCTTAGTGTAGACCCAGAATTCGATAAGGTTCCATCTGACCTAGAGTTGGAAACCCCTCACTAAGACCAAAAAAGGGAAGCTACTATGGATTTGGAACTCTGGGAATTCGGAGCTCTAGGACAAATGACTTCACAACCCTCGAAAACATTCGAAGTCCAGATTTGCAAATTGATGAGGGTTGTGGATCTGGGAATCCATTGGGAACCACTATCATCCATTAGATCGAACCTAGTGAAGGGGTAGCTCTAAGTACTTCGGTGAAATCCCATTTCAGGAGAATAGAGGTGTTCTAAAACAAAAAATCCTGAATTTCAAAGTCACGAAGTTAATCTGGGTTGTTGAGAGTAGAGGGAAATGAGTCCATAGATCAACGGTTATCCAAAATCCCAGTTATCCGACGGTATTGAAGTGCAAACACAAGAGCGTGAAATTTTCCATAAAACTTCTGAAGCTAGAGTAAATCCCGGATGTGTATGCTAGGTGCACGTGGTGATAGATCGAGTGTGGTACAGAGTTCGAAACTCTGGGAGGAAGTTGGAAAATACATGCCAAAACTCCCAAACGTCAAAGTTGCGAAGCAATGATATCATTGATCTAAGGAGCCTTTGGGATCCCTCTCAACCATCCAATCAACCAAGAGGAAGGACTCATGTATAACACTTCAACAAAGTCCTAGTTCGGGAGGAAAGGAGTGTGGAGCAGGTAGAAACCCTGAATGTCGGAGCTACGAAGTGACAAGGGTTGTAGATCTAGGAACTCTTTGGTACCTCCCCTGACCATCAAATTTAGGTCATGGTCTGTCCGGAACTGACCACTCCATGAGTAAGGAGGAAGTCACAGCACAGATCCCCCAAATGTCAAAGTTACAAAGTAACTGAGACCATAGATCCATGGGTTACGTGGACACACTTGAACTGTGAGGTTGAAGGGCTTGGAAGGCTATCAGTCCGTAGTGATGTGGCACCATGATGTAATCTAGTGTGACATGGACCCATGATAAACGTCTCATGTCTCACCTCGATTCATTCATTTCACAGACCCTATAGACCTATTAACACATGACATGTGTCACCCATTAAAGGGGCCACATGTCATCTCTACCTTACTGCGTATCACACCTGGAACTCATTGATTGATCCATTTGGCAGGAGGATCATGCGGGACCCACCTGTATTTTCCTTTGTATCTAGTACATCACAACATGCAAGGGTAGACCCTATGAGAGTTTGGGACTTCAGAACTCCAGAGGTTTGGAGTGTAGTGTCGAGGATAAGCCGAAAATCTCGAAGGCTAGAGCCACGTGGAGAGATTTCGGGCTCCTTTGGAACTTCGAGAGTTCAGAACTCTGGGAGACTTGGGATGTTAGAACTTATGATCCCAAAAGAGATGAAGACTGGAGCTACATGTCATCACCTCAGAAGTTTGGGAATTTGGGGCTCTAGAGGATATGCATGCCAAAGAGAAAAGGGATGTTCAACTTCGAAGCATCGAACATTGAATTCTCCTCTAGCATGTGTGTTTGATGAGGATTAAGTCTCGTCGTTGGTTTGTATGGTGGATGGATCTTCTCTACAGGAGGTAGGAACATGGAAATGGTACGACCTAGATGGAGTCACGTGGGTGCCATGTGGCCCATGTCTGATAAATGCCTAAAGAAATTTGGGAGGTCATAACTTGCAACCCAGAGCTTGGATTTGAGCCTGGTAGCAGTTGTTAGAAAGATATGGGTGAGTAGAAGAGGATACATACCTCGGACAGAGGATTTAATATGTTTAAGGAAAGTGAAATTTAGATGCCCCTTTCCTTAAAAAGGTACTTAAGGGGTTGGGTGTGTTACAAGATAAGTCTACCAAGGTCAAGACGTCATGTGATGCAGGAGCATCTCTCCATGTCAGCCAACCAGCCAACCAGCCACGTCAAGCGTGTGCATTCAAGATGAAGAGAGGCGCAACCCTCATCTTTTATTTTGAATTGAATGTAATTTAATTGCTTAGGCTGTTGAGCCATAGAGTCGTGCCTTTATGCAGGCATTAGGTAGATTGGCCTTTAATGTTTGTAAGGATGATATCTAGATCCGGATGGCAGACTAGACAACCCATTCAATGTAATTGAATAGGGTAGGTAGATTGAAGGGAAGAGCTCGAAGAGCCCCCTCAGGTAAAAGAGATTTCAGATCTCATTTTGAGTAAGTAGAGTGGAAGTAGATGAAGTGAGTTTGTGAGTAGAGAGCAGAAGAGAGAAGAGTCGAGACCTTGTTACAGGCCGTGCTCAGGAACACCTTGTAAATAAAGGCATTTGCCATTTAATATAAACAGAAGCAGTTTTTCCTGCATGGATTCTATGTTATGTGGATGTCTGTGAGTGTTCTTTGTATGATATGAATGTATGCTGTTATCATGCATTTGCAGGAGTGTGTCTGATTTTAGGTGAAGGTTCTTTGTGGTTTCATGCCAGGAGGGCGTGACAGAGTACTGCGGTCTCTGAATACCGGTGCACTGAAGCACTTATGAATACTGTGGGTTCAGACAAAGACGTGCTGCAGCACAGGAACTGGAATCAACAACTCAGAGAAAGACCTCAAGGTTGTTGAATACCTTGGAGGCAAGGTTGTGTAGGGGATACACAATTACAGACAGAATCTCTGAGGAGTTTTGTGGAGCTCTACCAAGTGGGCATTGAGCATATGCACAGTGGTGCATTGAGAAATAACTCTACTGTGAGTTCTTAAGGAGGACTAGAATCACTAAGGATTCTGAGGAGATCTGCCAAGTGGGCATTGAGCATGTGCACAGGGGTGCATTGAAAGGAACTTTGTTGTGAGTTCAGAAAGAGAACCAGAATCACTGAGGATTATGTAGAGCTCTACCAGGTGGGCATTGAGCAGGTGCAAGGAGTGCACAGAGGACAGAACTGTTGGATGTTCTGTGGAAAGATACTCTGCCAAGTGGGCATTTGAGTCAGTGTGTAGACAGGCATAGAAGAGAAGAGAACTCTTTGAGTTCTGTATTTAGAGGAAGAATCCACTGAGGGATCTTCACAGGGTTGTTGAATACCCTGTTAGACTCAACAAGAGGTTGCTTGAGGAGAAGGATAGCCAGGAGGGCATTCAATTATTCTCCATCTGAGGGAGAAGAAAGATAAAATCCCTTAGGGGTCTAAGTACTTGCAAAATCTCAGGAGAGAGCACGTTGTGTGCAAGGACTCTGCAAGGAGTGCAGAAGTTGAAGAATCCTTCAAGGATTCAAAGCTAAAATATCAGGAGGAGTTAGCATTTCCAGGCGCGTGGCGAAGCTCGAAGTGTGAAGAGTTCACAGAGGAGGAAGGAAAGCAAAGGTCGAGGCCTTTGGAAACTTGGAAATCCAACCAAGCAAGAGAAGGAAAGCACCAAGAGCTCGGGAGGAGCAGCATCGGCCATTGGATCAGATGATAGAATCTGGACCATTGGGTTTCACATCTAGGAAGCAGCAGGAGGAGCACAGAGGAAGGAACGATCTGCACCATCAGATCTAGAGAAAAGAACCCGTTAGCCGTCGGATTGGGTAAAGATGCTCGAAGTTTAGCCTCTGGAGTAAATGTACAGGAAGGACGGATCTGAATCATCAGATCTTGAGAAAATTAACCGTCAGCCATCGGATCGGACAGGAGCTGCACAAGGTTTACCATCGGGAATAGCCGAGGGGAAAATCCCGACGAGAGGCGTGGCCATCGGGATATCGGCAGTTGGGATATCAGAATTCTCGAGGTCGAGAAAGTCGAGACACTTCAAGTCTCGAAATAGCGAGAAACGATCTAGACCGTCCATTCGAGGAGACACGTGGCAGAGATCGAGCAACCCATCGGCATTTCGGCTACCGGGGTTCTGAGTTGACAGAGGATTCTATCATCGGGGTAGCAAAAGTCTCGAAACTGTGAGATTGGATCAGGGTCGTCCATCTATTGGGGGATACGTGGTGGAGATCCAGACTATCGGGGAAAGTCCTGATAGAAAAGTCAAACCGACGCATCGAGGTTCGGCGTTTCGCGAATCCTGAGGGCAAGACTTCCGGAGCATCAGAAGTCGCGAACTCGCGAGAGGTGATCAGGACCGTCCATTAGAGGAGGACACATGGTAGAAATCGAAGCCATCGGGGAAAGTCCCGACAGGAAGTCGTCTATCGGCATTTGGGTCATCAGGATATTGGGAATCCTGGTGACAAGAGGTTTGGGCATTTCGGAATCGCGAAGTCCAAAACCCTGATAAGGGGGAGAAAGCTCTGTTGTTGTGGGGCCTAGCTGATGTCAGGTCGGAGAATTGGGGATCGGGATATCGGGGATCCCGTGCACAAAGTGTTTATGCATTTTGGCATTGCGATGTCCAAAACCCCGATAGAATATAAGGTTGTGGTCTTATGGAAAGCGGTCACATGGACCAGGGCATAGCCAGGAGGGGCTAACGAGAATTGGAGCACATCGGGGTTTCGAAGTCCAAAATCCTGAAAGAAGATAAGGTTGCGGTCTTATGAATTCTGGTCATATGGGCCAGGAGTCTAGCCAGGAGGGCTAATATGTAAAAGGCACATCGGCAAATCTATTCATCAGAGATCAAGGATTCAAGAGGTAAAGAACTCTCAATGTCGAGGATCACGAAACCCTGAAACCTGATATTACATTCCCTGTGGGGAATTTGTTCATGGTCGTGCAAAGGGCCGTGACAGGGTAAGAAGGACCTGTGGATCGGGTTTTGAATAGAGATTCCAGCAGGGAATCGGAAGAGCCAATTCAGCTCAAGGGGGAATTTGAATGATCATGTGAGTAGAAGTGCGACGAGGTGGTGGTCGTGTCTTTTACTACATCATCATGCTAGGAAAGTGCCACGTCACCTCGAAATCAAGAAAGAGAGTGGGCCTTCAAGCCCAAAACACCACCAAGTGCACTAAAATGGAAAAACATCCCCTCAAAAATGTGATTTCATGCTCCAAAGGAGGGATTTTTGGGCATAGGAGGGTGACATCATCTCCACTTCATGCTTCCAAGTCTTGTCCAAGTGTTAGAGATGTCTCCCAAGGTGCAATGTTTGTCATTCTAGGCCTCCAATGAGTAGGGCACAACATACATCCAGTGGGATTTCAAGCCCCTATGAATTTCCAAGTGGTTTAGTCCCTCCATGAATAGATTTCACCAGGCAAGGTCCTGCAAATACATGCAAATACACCCTCCAAGGGTCCACAAGTCATATGAATCATTCCAAGTAATCCAAATTTAATAAAATAACCACCCAAACAAATGTATTAAGTCCCCCATTTTCAAATTAAAAAAATTCTCAAAGACCTTATAAACTTTTCCAAATTTAGATATGGGAGGGGTGTCATGGTGACCTATTGGGTAGGCCAATCCCCAAATTGAGGAATGTTTCCCAAGAAGACCCTTTCTAGGCCATGTAGTGAATATGATATGGATTGGGGTATTACCTTTGGGCATGGGGTTCTTGACATATCAAGGGCTCATATTGTCTCATTTATGGGTGCCTTTGTGGAGGGTTTGTTGCATCCCTTTGTTTGCAATGCAACAATTTTTCAAGCCCTTTATTTAACTTCCATTTTTTATGGTCCAAACATTGAGTGCTATGTGCAATGGAAAGTGAAAGAGCACTGCAATGCCACTTGAAGTTAGAACACAATGACTTCCATGTGCACTGTAAATTAATGGACACTACAATGCATTCCCCCATCAAGCGATACATTTTTATTTATTTTCTTTTAAAAGGTCCTTCATTTTTATGGATAAGCATTTCATTTCTCTATGGAACTTAAGGATAGAATCTAGAAGGATATGTTATGAATTTTTACTTTTACAGTGCTAGCTACAATACCTTTGGGCCTTTATCCCCTTATTCCCATGAAATGAGGTACAAGCCCTTCTTGGGGTTAATGAACCTAGAAACCAAAAAGATGAGGAGACAGAGGGGAAGAGGTGTGAAAAGTGGTAACTATGAGCGGGAACCATATGATCACCCTTCAAGGAGACCCCTCAGTAGCAACTCTTTTTCTGAGGACGACCCAATTATTAGGAAACCATGTCTAGTCCAACCATTAGTCAATCAACAGGATTATCCCAACTGACTGGAGTCACACATTTTTTTCCATACAAAACTTCGAAGCAACTCATTTTTGTTGAGGCCTGATAATAGTTATTGTATGCAAACTCAAACAAGTGTAAGTAATTTTCCCACTAAGTTGGTTTCTCCCTTACATAGATGTGTAACATATCTTCAATAATCTGGCTTGTATGCTATGTTTGTCCATCTGTTTGTGGATGATAACTTGTGATAAAATTAAGATGAGTTTCCAAACATGCAAACAAAGTATTCCAGAAATTTGATGTAAATTTAACATCTATATCTGAAATAACCATTTTTAGGCACTCCATGCAACCTAAATATTTTTTTCATGAAATTTTGTGTGATATTAATAGCTTTATAAGTAGATTTCACAAGTATAAAGTGATTAGACTTACTCAATTTATCAAATACTACCATAATAGAGTCATGTTGTCTTTGATTTTTTTGCAAACTTGTTATGAAATCCATATAAATAACTTCCCATTTCCATTTTGGAATAGGTAAAGGTTGTAATAAACCTGTTGGATGTTGATGTTCAGCCTTCACCTATTGGACTTCTAGACACTTAGATAAATAATCAATTGTTTTAGATTTCATGTTAGGCCAATAAAATTGTTTCCTCAAAGTTGTTATCATTTTCTGATAACTTGGATGACCTGAACAGAGTTTCTTATGCATCTCATTTAATATTAACAATTTTAAATTAGCAGAATTAAACACATAATTCATGTTTTTGAACCATCTACTCCATCTTTGTCAACACTATATTATGTCCCATTCAAATCTCCTTCATTGTTCAGCAGTTTCTATAATGTTTTGACGTATTTAGCATCATTTGTTCTTGTAGATTTAATTACATACTTAAAATCACTTTATGTTTTATTGATGATTACTTCATAGATTGCATTAGCTCTTCGACTAAGTGCATCTGCTACTTTATTATCGTTCCCTTTGATATGTTGAATTTCAAAATCAAACTCACTTAAAAAGGCTAACCATCTTGCTTGTCATGCATTGAGATCTAGTTGACTAAACAAATGTTTCACACCACTATTATCCGTTAATAACAAAAATTTACTTACAATTAAGTAGTTTCACCACATTTTTAGTGCAATAATCACGGATGCTAACTCAATATCATGAGTTACATAATTACTTTCATGTTCCTTTAATTTTCGACATTCGTAACAAATTTCATGTCCATCTTGTGACAATACACCTCCTAAACTTTGTTTCCTTGTGTGTATACAAACCGTAAAATATTTATAAGGATCATCCACTTTGAGAATCGGTGTTGTAGTTAGTAAGCTCTTCAACCTATTGAAACTATCTTGACATTTCTGAGACCAGATAAACTTCACTCCTATGTAATAGGATATGAAATTTTGGAAAAGCCTTCAATAAAACGTCTGTAATAACCTTTAATTCCCATAAAAGATATCTGCTACATTTTTAGGTATAGGCCATCATATAATACCTTTAATTTTTTCTGGATCCACTGTTATTCCTTCTTCTAAAATCACATGTCCCGGATACTGTATTTTCTTTTGATAAAATTTGCATTTGTTGAACTTAGAATACAACTTATGTTCACATAGAGTTTGTAATACTATTTTCAAATGTTGTTCATGTTCTTCTTCAGACTTTGAATAAATTAGTAAATCATAAATAAATATCAAGACAAATTTATCTAAGTATTCACTGAATATACTATCCATCAAGCACATAAAATTCATTTGTGTATTTGTAAGTCCAAAAGGAATTACTACAAACTCTTAATGTCCATAATGTGTTCTAAAAGTTGTTTTGTTGATATCTTCGTAATTTATTCTTATTTGGTGATAACTAGATCTTAAATCCAACTAAGAAAATAGTTTTTCTCCTCCAACCTAATCAAATAGATCATTAATACTTAGTAAGGGATATTTGTTTTTAATCATCATTTTATTCAATTAACAATAGTTGATACACAACCTGATAGTTATGTCTTTCTTTTTGACAAATATTATTGGTGTTCCCCATGGCGAAACACTTGGTCTAATACATCATTTGTTTAATAGTTCTTGTAACTAGATTTTTAACTCTGTCAACTCAGGGACACTCATCGTGTATGGTTCTTTTAATACTTGTGCAGATCCGGGTAATAAATCAATAGAAAAATGTATCTCTCTTTTCGGAGGTAGTTCTAGTATTTCTTCTACAAATACATCCTAAAATTCTTGAATAATAACAAAATATTCTAACTCGGGTTTTCTTTATTCATTTAGTAAACTTGTCACCTAAATAACATATAGCTTGCAGCCTTTTCTAATACACTTCTTTAATTGTAAGGCTGATATTTTTCTTCTAGAAACAAGTTTACTGATTCCTTGAATTGTTCTTGTTACACCACTTTCAACTTTGTAAGTAAATGATTTTTCATAATAGTTAAGCACAACTTTATGCTTCTCTAGATATTCCATGCCTATAAGTATGTCATATGATCCTAAGGTTAATACATTTAAATTCAACTTAGTACCATGACCACTTATTTCCAATTTACAGTCATAAATAAACTCAATTACTTTTCTTCTAGCACCTGTTGCTAATTGTACCAGTCAAGACTTCAAATGTTTTACTTTTTCCATATTGCATGAGTCTTACAATGATGGATTAATATAACTTCAACTTGCTCCTGGGTCTATTAAAATAGAAACTTTTATGTCATGAATTTTACCTTCAATTTCCACAATGGTAGATTGATGATCTGTTTGTCTACCATATAGAGTAGCATTGATTCTATCAATACTTTTTCCAATGTCTCCAACTGTTGAAGTTTCTTGAATATTCTGAACTATTTTGTTTGTAGAGTTCCAGTGAGGACAATTCCTCAACAAATGTGGTTCACCACATCCCTATCATTTTAATGGTTCTCTAGGGTTATCAATTGTCTTCTTAAACCCCAAATTGACTAATTGATTTCCTCCTTGTATTTATGGTGAATTCTTGGAAAATTTGTTTTCTTGATACCCTTTGGACATATTATGAAACGATGATGGATTGAAGCTTTTATTTCTTTGGTTTATATTTTCTTGTTTCCTTTCTCTTCATGCTTTTGGATTTTCAAACCATTGTTTGTATTGTTCATAACATATCCTATCTTTTTGCAATACTCCATTCAAGGTCTAAATTGGATTATCAAACTCTATTCTATCTTTATATGACTGAGGTAAACAACTTAAAAATATCTAAAATTTCACTTTTTCATCTTTTATGTAAGGTATGAATCTTAACAGTTCTATAAATTTGGTAATCAGATCTTCCATAGACCTCTATCCTAACTTTAACTCATAAAATTCTTTGGTTTTTCTTCCATAATAGCTTTCAGATAAATATTGTTTCTTAAAATATTCCCATCCCATTTTTTTTCCTTTAAACCCTTGTCTAACTTTAATTCATGCCACCATATACTAGCTTTACCCTTCAAATTATAGATGGCCATCCTCACTTTCATATTACTAGAGTAATTATAAATCTGAAAATACTTCTTTATATGTAGTAACCAAGCTTTCATCTCTTCGCCAATTTTGGATTCTCCATCAAAAGTTGAAGGTTTGATTTTCTTAAATTGTCCATCTAAGTGATCCATCTTCTTCCTTTTCTTCACTGTAGATACTTTATTTTCAGTCATGTGCATATCATTAGATGAATTGTTTTCTTTTTCAGTTTCTTTGCTTGAATCTTTTGTAGAATTTTTACTAACTTCCTCATCCATATAATTATTCTTTGGACTCTTTTTTGTTGTCATAATTTGCATCGAAAATTCATTTATTTATTGTTGTTTTTCATGTGCTTTCTTCATTTTCTCATTATCTTCCTTAAAAGTTTGTAGCTCTAGAATAAGGTTCCTCATTTTTTGAGAACCTGTGTTGCCAAAATACTTTCACTGGGATGTTCTAGATCTCTAGGAATCTATTGATTATTATTTCCTTCTTGTTTTTCCTCTTCTCCATTCTGTGTAGACATGATTACAATTCTTGAATAATAGTATGTTTCTAAAAATGAACAATTTTACTTGTTAGTTTTTCTTCAAATATTTTATACTTTATTGTGATGACCATCAAGTTTTGAGTGTTGTAACCTATAGCTCTGATACCATATGTAACATACCCCTTAATAATACTTAAAAAAAAATCAATGTTTTTAAAACTTTTGTACAATTACAATCTGACAAAATGAATATGAATCCTTTGTCATGAGATTTGTCTTATTTTCATCACTTTGTTCATAACTAAAACATAATTTATGAATCCTATTGTACAAAGAAATCCTTATTTATATGGCTACTATTTAAATGCTACTATAGTCAATTTTCTATCATAATAACTTATCCCATGAAACAAAAAGATCGAGTCTTCATGACTTAAAATATGACGCCAAGGTGGCTTGTCTCCCACTCAAGCATTCTAACCTGGGATAACCTCTTGAAAAGGGGTTTTGTTGGGCCCTCTATTTGTATGCTTTGTGGAGAGACAGATGAAACCATGAATCATCTCCTCAACTCTTGCCCTTACACTGCTCAAATTTGGGATCAAGTGGTGCTTATCATGCACACCTCGGATCGCCATAGAGATAGTATCATCGACACCATTATGGACTGGAGGGACCAGGCTTTCCATTCTCCCCTCCTCAATCGTATTTGGCAATTACTTCCAGGCTTCATCCTTTGGCAAACTTGGAAAGAAAGGAATAGAAGGCTTTTCAGAAATGTCTCCCTCCCGTGGCAACACTGTTGGAATCAATGTCGCCGCAATATCATGGAAACTCTCAACCTTCAGCCGTGGACCGACGAAGACTTGCTCATCATTCCCTCCGAACTCCCAATCCTTTAGCATTGGAGGCCTCTTCCTTCTCATCATGCTCTCCCCCCCTCTTCTCTTTCCCCCCCTCTCAGTAGCCCCTCCTTTTGGTCTCCCCCCCAGTTGATTTCATCAAGATCAATTTTGACGGAGCCTCTAAAGGTAATCCAGGCACAGCTGACTATGGAGTAGTCTTCCGCAACCATCATGGGCACATTATTCTCATAAATGCAGGCTCCCTTGGTCATTCCATGAACAACACAACAGAACTCTAGGGACTCATCGGGGGATTGCAATTAGCCATTGAAAACAATTTCACCAAGCTAATAGTTGAGGGGGACTCCCAAATCATCATCAATCTGCTCTGCAAAATTTTAAATGGAGTGAACCTAGACAGAATGTCGCCTAGTTGGAGACTCTCACATGACCTACAAATTATCACAGACTTAGTTCAACCAAATCAGGCTGTCATACCTGGCCATATCAGGAGGAAGGTGAATCAAGTTGCGGATGAACTAGCTAATATAGGGACCAACTGGAGTCGACCAGAACTCCTCTGCAACTCAGCCCTAGAACCTGATCACCCTATTCTCCAGCAATGTATTCACAAAGCTGGAACAGTGGACACACACCCGGATGGGGTTCTAGTGCGGAACACTTGGCACAAGGAGGAGGACCAGATCGGCCAATGAGGCACGGAGCCATGTGATGAGCGCGTGCCATCGCCTGCCACCTTAATCTTGCATTAAATCTCCATTACGATGTCGCAGCGGCTTAATTATGCAGCTCCCCTCTCCATTCATGATTCATTTCATGGCTTGGTTGTTTGTGTTTGCCTCCTGTCTCCGCTCGTGCTCCAACTGGCTTCCCCCTCTGTAGACATGGCCTGATTTAACCCGAACCTTCATGACATTTTCAACCCCTGTTCGACTCCAGGAACTCTACCTCAGCCTGTTGCACCTGGTTTCCTTTGGCTGTCACGCGACGAACCTCATGCCGCGGCCAAGGGGGAGGCTGCAACGAGGCTCTCCATGGAAACCTCGACGGCCTTCTGTCTTGCCCCCTGATTCTCCTTCCACTTGCTCCTCCCCTTCCCTTTAGCCCAAGCCAATTCTTCCTACCTCCCCCGCTCCACCCATTTCGTAGTTTGACAGCTTAGCTATCATCCCCAAGCTGCCGTGTTCCTCTTCGCGTCACCTTATTGTCCCCCCAACGGTCGAGCCTCCCCTTGCACCAGTTCTTGACTCCTCAAGGAAGACCGTGGGAGAGCCACCCCCTCCTTGCAAGCCTCGAAACACTAAGAACCTGTCCTCGGACTCTTTCTTCGACTCGTAGCTGAGAGACAGCCTCACTATTCTCTTCGGTTTGGTCTTCAAACTCCGTCAGGGGGTGGAAGACCTTCAATTCCGTCTGCAAGCCATGGATGGGAAAGTCGCGGTCCTTCTTCAACTCCTTTCCTCCCTTCAATAGGCTTTCCCCTCGGACCCGGCAGGTGTGGCTTCTGCAGAGGAACCCGGTGTAGCAACCAGTGAAGGAAACGCTCAGTCGCAGCGATCCGCAAGGAATGGGTTGGAGCATGCCAAGCACGAGGACATGGTCATGGAGGTGGACACAACACAGTGCGCACTACAGGATACCTCACCAGTTGCCAACAGAACCGAGAGAAGCATAGATGATGGAATGCAGTGGGCAAATCAAGTGACATACGTCGAGGAGGAACCTTGGTCCAAAGACATCCACACCACCTGGCCAGGTTATTTGCCAAATGTCTAAGCCCATAGGGGCACTTCAAGTTTCAAAAGTTTCTCTACTTTTAGTTGTTGTCCAGTGGTTTTGAGACTGTTTCCATAGACTATTACACTACCTATGTTTGACTCCCATGTTGGCTGGACTGGTTTCCCCTCTGTTGGGGCAGTCCAGTAATTACAGTACGACTATTCTCTGTATTTTGTACCTCTATTTTGGTCTTGGAAGGACTTTTATATATAATACTTATAACTTACAAAAAAAAAAAATATGACGCCAAGGTGAGAAAATAGGTTTACTAAAACCCCAAGGTTTCTTCATTTCCTTTATACATAAAATGAATTGGTAATACAATGGTTGGATTACTTCAAATTTTACAACTAGAAAATGGTCCTCTAGATGAGTTTAAAGTGAGATGATTGTTGTGAAGTGCACACCCCACTACTAATTTAAAAATGTGCATGTCCGGTCTGCTACTCCGTGGTTTTCACCAATCATGTGTTTCCATGTTTCCATGGCTTCTCTACACTCGAAGAAATACAAAACCTGCTTACTGATCCTAGTATAGGTTATGGGCTCGAATATTTTCCTTGTATTTCGTGATAGGAAGGTGAGGTTTCTATTTGGTTCATATCTCTTTTACGCATTGAGAAGCTTGTATTATTGTTCATCTCTCCTTCTCTGTAGACTGTATAACTTGTTCTCCATCTTGGTTTCATATCAAGATGCTACATTTTAATATCAGAATAAGTTTAATGTGTTAAGATCGTTGTCAAAGCTCACAGTTCACCTCATCGATTTCATCGACCGTTGTGTTATTCAGGTAAGATGGTTCTATTAATTTTTTTTGGAAATGATATCGTTCTTAATATACCTCGTTACTCAGTAATTACCCTTTACATTTAGGATTTTACATGTGTCTTATCCTATGCTTTTATATTTATTTACACTCCTTATAACTTCTGTAAAAAGACCATCACAGGGTTTTCTTTTTATTAGTATCAGAGGTCTTTCATGATATATGAGAAATAACCCATAGATATTTATGAATAGAGATAGCTAACCCTTAGTAAAAAAAATTGAATATCGTAATAAGTCGGGTCTTGAATCAAGCAACAACATTTTTGGGACATTCTTCTTTTGTTTAGAGAAATAGTTTTTTAGTTTTGTTTAAAGGCTGAAGCATTTAACACTAAAAATATAGTTTTATAATATGTATATCCTATGATAGGATCAAATGCAACAATTTGTAATTGTTATAATTTTAGAAGTTACAATTATCTTCTTTAACATTCATTAACAATTGCATGTAATAGGATCACTGAAAGATAAAAAAATATAGAGCATAATATATATCCTAGGAAACCCTTATGGGGGAGAAAACCCAACAACCAATTCTTTAGTATAGTGTTAAGACCCGACGCCTTAAAAATGATAAGAAATCAATAAAATTCCCACTTTGAGGGGGAAATCTTCCTTACACTATACAAACTTCAGATGAGATAATATTATCCTAATACTAGATCTCCTTGATATATATAGGAGACAAGGGGTTACAATTACAATGAAAGGGTGCAAAGAAGCGTTCTAGCTGACCTACTAGAAATGTAATAATTCAATATCTAGGGCATAATAAGGGGTTTTATACATATCATGGGGATTTTTCTAGGGCTTAACATGCCCATCCCCTTCAAACAAGTGTTTTCCTCAACACTTGTCTAAGCACAAATTCTTTTTCATGAAGAACTCATCTTCCCATGTCGCCTCTTCCACTAGTGGGTTCTTCCATTTAACGAGGTATTATGTAATTGCCTGGTTTCTCATCTCCTTAATTCTCATTTCAAGGATTGTTTCTAGCTCTAGTATTATTTTCCTTTCTTCATTGACCTCTGGTAAACTTGTTTGGATTGGGATCTTGTTTTTGATTACCTTCTTTAAGAAAGAAACATGGAATATTGGATGTACACGTGAAGATGGAGGAAGCTCCGCTTTGTAAACCATACTTCCAATCCTTTGCAAAACCTTATAGGGGCCATAATATTTGGGTTCTAGTTTATTGTCCTTATTTTGTTGTTTTAGGGACATTTGTTTGTATGGTTGTAGCCTTATAAATACCCAATCCCCCACCTCAAATTCTCTTTCCCTGTGATGTTGATACGCTTGTTGTTTCAACCTATTTTGTGCCATAACCAAGTTGTTCTTCAACAATTTTAGGACCTCTTGTTGGTTCCCTATGTGGTCCTCCACTACTTGAACCTTTGTATTCCCTTTCAAGGTGATGTGATGGATGGAGGATTATATCCATAAACTACCAGAAATGGGGACATTTGTTATGAAGTATGGAAGGGTGTGTTGTACCACCATTCCACTAAGGGAAACCACTTGACCCATTGTGTCAGTTTATCAGATGCAAAGAAACAAAGATATCCTTCTAGACATTTATTCGCAATCTCAGTTTTCCCACTAGATTGAGGGTGGTAAGATGAACTATGAGCCAATTGAGTACCAAAACAAGAAAATAATTTAGTCCAAAAATTTCCCATGAAAATTGGGTTTGTTGTTGGGAAAAATACCCTACGGACTAGCAAACTAGGGTCAGACTTGCATGCAGATTTTGACCGAAAATAAATTACTTTTTAACCTACAACCCAAGATTAAAACCCCTCTTTCACAGTAAATGCATGAAGAGAACCACCAACCTTATTACTGGCGTTCGATGTAGATCCTCCATTGCACTTTGACCACTTGCTTGCGCTGCTCCTTCCACAAATAACCTACAATCAAGACAAATAACAACTATGCATGCATGCTACTTCTCTACTCAAGGGTTAGAAATCAAGCATAAATTAACCAACCATAGACAATTCATGCATTGGGACAGGAAAAGTATTCTTTTTATTACTGAAAATGAATCAACTTACAATCCAAGCTGAGACTAGCCACCGCTCCTTGAACCTGATCCTGGGCTCCTCTTCTTCTGTCCTTCAACTACTTTGCGTTAAATATCCTTTGGCATGAGGAAAGGCTAAAGGGTTGGGACAATGGATTACATAAATGGGCAGAGTTTCTTCTCTATATTTTTTCCTCCTCCAAATGGCACCCCTACCCCTTCTTTTATAGGCTAGAAGGAGCTAGGGTTTTGGATGAACCCTCGGCCATGCATGGTCCGGAGTTTCAATTAACTGACCCATAGCTTTTTGTCCCGTCGACAACTTTCCTTTTTTTCTTGATTCTAAAGGTACATGCGGGTTGTAGTGGGCCTGCTAGTGTGGACTTTGTATATACACGTGGGCTGTAGTGGGCCTGCTAGCGTGGAATTTGTATATACACAAGGGCTGTAGTGGGCTAGCTAGCGTGTACTTTTAAAAATGGAGTTTTTAGAAGAGTTGTTCAGTCGTTTTTGGCAAAGAAGGGATATGAGTTGGCCTGATGCCAGGTAAGCATGTGTGGTGCAATTTAGGGTTATAGCAGATGCCCCCTAATGTGTGAGGTCAGAAGAGCATCTGATGGCCGAAATACATTACCAATATTTACTAATGTGCTGAACGATTGAGCCCAAGGATCAGTAACCAGGAGGTGTCGTCTGCAAAATAACAAATGTCCCACCGAGGCAGGCATACCCATGCTCAGGATAAAATAGAACCATGGCTACCAATCAAATACACTGTAGATCCATGTCAAATAACTATAAAGAGTAGTCGCAAATAATACACAGCAGAGCTACATCTCGAAATCAGAAAGATATACATATAGAGTATCCATCTTCCAGAAGTTGATTCGGCTTGATGGTTGTACTTCAGAGCTAGAGCAACAACTTCAAAATCTTCTAAAACTTAGGTAGGAGTGTAATATGAGTGTATGACCGCACTACCCAGAGGTCTTCGACGGCTCGTCAATTATGGACTTGATAATCTTGATGATCGGACTGAAGGCTTCAGTGATTTCAAACAAGGACTTGATTGGACGTTCAAGGTGGTCGGGTATGCGGACAAGAGATATATTGCAGAAAGGCCGACTCAGGCTTAGTGACAAACCTCCCTTGGACAATAGCACGACAAATGATAAGACTTAGGCAGCATATATGTTAATCATAAGTCTACAAAGAAGGAGGCAACACAAACTCTCCATATGTTTGGAAGAGTAACCAAACGGTGGAGGACACAACTCTATATAGCGATAAAATCTTCCTAAGGTCGTACTAGATCCCATAGTCTAATGATCAAACGGACAGATGTGCTTTATCCAAGGGCGACTCATTATGTTGCCAAAAAAGAAAATACTTTTCCCATCCTCTTTTTGCGGTATATTTGATTTTTTTTTTCTTTTCGATAATTTTGGAAAAAGAATAAAGGAATATTACGTTACAATGGAGGAACGAGTACTACAAACATACAAGCTCAAGGCACAAGGACAAAAC
>JASDQU010946275.1:11520-31597 GCA_032191745.1 Picea mariana
CTGCCTCAACTTCCTTGTGGTCTATCAACACAGAGGGATAAAGTCTCAGTGCCTCCGACAACACAACTTGGAGATAATGCATCTGCTCCATCTCTTCGAGACTAAAATTCACTGAATTGTCGGTTGTCTTGTTCAAGATCGGCCATGCTTCTGCAACAATCCATTCGTGAACACCCGGGTGGCAAAGGACGATCCAGAAGAACCAGGACAGGGCCACAGACCAATAATAGGTTAGGATGCTTCAATGGCGATATCGACGGCCACGGTTGAGATCAAAGCAACAGTGATGACAACAACTGCGACGCAGGCAGAGGGTAAAGACATAGTAGAGTCGAATTTTAAGCTTAAAAATCATAGGAAACAACATAATTCTTTTCTTTTCACCTTTATGTCCAGAATATTCTTTGAAGGCTTCACTTCTAAGCGACATCCAGAGCCTCACAAATTAAAAGAAAATAAATGCAACGATTTTCATTTCTTCTTTTTTCATTTTTTGTCGGTTGGGAAAAAACTTAGACCTGAAATCTTTTTGAACCGATAGATCTGCCTCTTCGCACTTTGTTTCCTCCCCTATCGGGGGCCCAGAGACTGCAACTGTAATTATTCTTCAGACTTTACAACCTTTTTTCCGCATATATTTCGAGAGACTCAATTTCAGAGGATGCGGGACGAGATCCACACTTTATACATGCCGGAAGGTCCGATTCTATGGTCGGATTCAAGTGAATGAACCTGTGAATAGGGAACTTTGTGGCCTGGAAGCCCATGAAAACCCTAGTTTGTCGCTTTTTCTCTCCATTACCTGAAGCTTTCGAGGTGGAGAGTTGTGAATAGGGAACTTTGTGGCCTGGAAGCCCATGAAAACCCTAGTTTGTCGCTTTTTCTCTCCATTACCTGAAGCTTTCGAGGTGGAGAGTTGTACAAGCTTATCAAAAGTGGTTTTACGTAACCATTGTTTTTCGAATATCAATCCCTAGCCCCAGAAAAATTGTAATCATCCATCGCCTTCCTAATCCCTCATGGAAACTCAAGAAATCCAATCCATGGATGTCCTGCCCTGTACTAAAAAAATTGTTGTTGGGAAATTAAGGCAGTAACTAGAAAAAAAGGCTAGGGCATACATACATTGAATTTCACTGATAAATACTCCTCGCATGAATGCATGTGGATGACCACGCCATAAGGGACTGACTGTAGTGGTGTCAATGTATTGCCGAACTATAATTCATATCTCCACGGAACAAGGGACACAATCCACTGGTGTCATAGGTGTATACCTTGACTGCAGAGAGGAAGGGCATCGAGTGCAGAAAAGCAAACCCAGAGCATTAACGCACATCATTAATGGGGGTGAGGACATCTCGTCGCCACCCCCTGGTTCCCATACCTGATGTCAATGTCAGGAAATCAAACTTTACCTTAAATCATGTTTTAGCGTTTTGAAAATCATGTATTGAATTAATTGAAATATGGTTAAGAATATCTATTACCTTCTAAGAGGTTCTAAGTTTAAATCTAAAAGAGGTAGGGTATGTATACCTCGATAGATAGACTTTACTAGTGAAATCATTGGATTGAGGGGATCCTTTATCCTACAAACAAAATGTCTCATATATCAATTAGTGTTTGAGTGACCTTAAAAATAAATTATTATTATTATTATTATTATATATATAATTGTTATACAAAGAAATAAAAATACCAACTTTAAATAGAAATAAAATAAATATAATATTTACATTAAAATATTATTATAAAATAAATATAAATATTTTAGTAATAATTATGATTATAAAGTAGAAGTTGTACCCTACATTTTAAGAAGTTGAATAAAATTATAATAAATTTAAACTTGTTTTAAATAATAAAAGTATTACACTAAAACAATTTGATTTCTGTATACATAAACAATTTAAAATTAAAATATATTACAATATTAAAAAAATACTACCTATATTCTTGAGATTGTTTCCTATTGTCCGGTTTAAAGCATACAGAAATTATAATGTAAACCAACAACAATTTTAAAAATTTCCAATTTAAAAATCAGCTTAATCATAGGCACTTCTTAAGAACCCCATATGTTGGAAATATATTATATGTTTTAATTTAATCATCCGAAGAATGATGTTAAAGAATCATTTCCACCTTTATGTTATATGAAACTTTTAACATTATAAACATTTAAATTAATTATCTTCCAATATGAAAGAATGTGTGATATTATTTGATATATTATCTTGTCGTATTATTTGGAAGTCTAGTTGTTTATTTATATATGTTCACTCGGAGAGATTATAGATACAATAACCAATAAAAGTGAAAGATGTTTTTTAAAAAAAATTATTGTAATTGAAAAATTAGTGNTTGTGTAAAATAAATAATATATATTTTTAAAATTTTAATAATATAAAATATAAATTAATTAAAATTATATATATATATATATATATATATATAAAAGATATATTTATTTATATAAGTTAATTTATAGAGATTATATTATAGATATAAGAATCAATAAAAATTAAATTCTACAAAGTTATATATACTTCACCTACTCTCGATTTGAATTAGTGATTTTTTTAGGAGGAAACACATGTTCTTAACCATTGGGTTGATTAAGACTATATAACATAAATTATATTCATTGGAAATTCTGATTTTTTTTAAGTTACATAATTTATTTTCAGAAAATAAAACAACATAATAATTAGTTGTAAAAGTGTACACTCTCATATATAAAAGAAATTAAAAGTAAGTAATATATATTTTAAAATTTTTAATAATGATGATGATGATGATTAATGTCCAATGAAACCACAGTGGTATGATCCTTAAGAGCGTAAGGAATTACTTCAACTCTTTAGAATTTGGTATATGTGCTCGAAAAACATAAAGAGAAGCTTTCCAAGATCATCATAGTTTTCTTGAGCTATAAAGTTAGGAAGGTTGGTAGTGTGACAAATATTTTGAAATTGAGATCTAATCTGGGATTAGGCTGGACAATCTAAGAGAAAGTGATTTTCATGTTCAACCTTCTTAGTGTTACAAAGGTGACACACTCTTTCATCCCATGGCATTTTAGGAATTGACCAATGCCCAACTTCACTATGGATCTCTCGAGAATTTATTCTTATCTTAGCAATGCTTATTTTTTTCTTTACACTTGTCAAAACGAAGAGATAATTTTGATCTTCTAAATTAGGGTTGATTACATCCTTATAATACCTTAATTTTATTTCTTCCTCTAACTCTTTATCACACCACATTTTCTACTTAAATTTTGATTTGATGATATTTTTAATAGTTTAATTATTCATCAAAATTGTGTCTTCCATGATTCCCCAATAGCTTATCCAAGACTGGGCATCTTTATGCCTTCCTCACTTGAGTCGACGGTGATTACAACCAGATTTTGAAGCAATCTTAGGAAACCTCTTATATTCCATGTTGTTTAACTTGTTCTTATACATTAGGCATTGAGTCATAGTCATGCTCTCAATGGGGGAAAGGATTGCCTCTAAGAGGAGGATGGGATAGGGCATATTTCCTTTAATTTTGAGATTATGGGTTAGTTTTGTATTCACTCTATCTTTCTTCGGGATTCATGACAGATAATACATCCACAGACTTCAAATCCATAAAGAATAATAGGTGTAACAAGAGTCTCAAAGAGGAGTTTATTTGTATCCCATATCCAAAGATAGGGTGATTTACAATTGTTTTCAAGCCCATAATAAGATTTTTGTCCCCCAATAATCCTTTTCTCAATACTATAATTCTAGTTGAGCTTGTTGTGAATATCGATTCCAATATATTTGTATGAAGTCACTTCCTCCAAGTTATTGTTGTTATATACAAAGGTATCATAAGTGATCTTATTATTTTTCATGATCATGACCTTAGTCTTGTCAGTATTAATAGTCATACTCATATTGGAGCAAAATTGCTGAGGATTCTTAGTTGGTTTTCAAAATCGTGATGACTCCTCCCCATAAGAACAATATCATCGGCATAAAGAAAAAGTCATCTAACTCTTTATCACACCACATTTTCTCCTGAAATTTTGATTTGATGATATTTTTAATAGTATCATTATTCAAAAAAATGGTGTCTTCCATAATTCCCTAATAGCTTATCCAAGGCTGGGCATCTTTATGCCTTACTCGCTTCAGTCGATGGTGATTACAACCAGATTTTAAATAAATTTTAGGAAACCAATTATATTCCATGTTGTTTGACTTGTTCTTATACATTAGGTATCGAGTCATAAACATGCTCTCAATGGGGGAAAGTATTGACTATAAGAGAAGGATGGGGTAGGGCACATTTCCTTTAATTTTGAGATTATAGATTATAAAATTATTTTGTGTACGCTCTATCTTTCTCCGGGATTCACGAGAGATACTACATCCTCAGACTTCACACCCGTAATGAATAATAGGCATAACAATATTTTCAAAGATGAATTTATTCTTATCCCATATCCAAATATTGGGTGATTTACAATTGTTTTCAAGCCCATAATAAGCTTTCCATCCCCCAATAATACTTTTCTCAATACTATAATTCTAGTTGAGCTTGTCGTGAATATCGATTCCAATATATTTGTATGAAGTCACTCCCTCCAAGTTATTGTTGTCATATATAAAAGTATCATAAGTGATCTTATTGGATTTAATGATCATGACCTTATTCTTGTCAGTATTAATATTCATACCCATATTGGAGCAAAATCCTTGAGGATTCTTAGTTGGTTTTCAAGATCATGAGGACTCCTCCCCATAAGAATGATATGATCGGCATAAAGAAGAAGTCCTCTAAATCTCTATCACACCACATTTTCTCCTTAAATTTTGATTTGATGATATTTTTAATAGTATCATTATTCCACAAAATGGTGTCTTCCATGATTCCCCAATAGCTTATCCAAGATTGGGCATCTTTATTCCTTCCTCGCTTGAGTCGATGGTGATTACAATTGGATTTTGAAGCAATTTTACGAAACCTCTTATATTCCATGTTGTTTAACTTGTTCTTATACATTAGGTATCGAGTCATAGATGTTATCTCAATGGGGGAAAGACTTTCCTCTAAGAAGAGGATGGGATAGGGCATATTTTCTTTAATTTTGAGATTATAGGTTATAAAATTATTTTGTATTCGCTCTATCTTTATCCGAGATTCAAGAGAGATACTACATCCCTAGACTTCACATCGATAAAGAATAATAGGCACAACAAGAGTCTCAAAGAGGAGTTTCTTCTTATCCCATATCCAAAGATTGGGTGATTTACAATTGTTTTCAAGCCCATAATAATATTTCCATCCCCCAATAATCCTTTTCTCAATACTATAATTTCAGTTGATCTTGTCGTGAATATCAATTCCAATATATTTGTATGAAGTAACTTCCTCCAAGTTATTGTTGTCATATACGAAGGTATCATAAGTGATCTTATTGGATTTAATGATCATGACCTTAGTCTTGTCAGTATTAATAGTCATACCCATATTGGAGAAAAATCCTTGAGGACTCTTAGTTAGTTTTCAACATTGTGAGGACTCATCCCCATAAGAATGATATCATCGGCATAAAGAAGACGATTGATGACTATACCAGTGAAGGTAGGGCTGACACAACCTGCTTCTGCCAAACAATATTCTAACTTGTCAATGTATATTCCAAAAATGGTAGGGAACAAGGGACAACCTTGCTTGACTCCAATATTGTATTTAATATCTTTCGACCAACCCTCAATGCTTTTAAACTTGGAAATAACATTCTCATAAAACATTATTGCATAAACCCTAAACTTGAAAGACACTTTTATCTCTTCCAGTCTATTCCAAAGGTTTTTCTTGGGAATCATGTCAAAATATTTTCTAAAGTCAACAAAACAACAAAAAAGATTGATTTTAGTATTGCGGAACTCCTCTACAATGATCCTAAAGGTAACAAGATGGCCCATAGTTGAATGATATCTCCTAGACCTAGCTTGACCTTTAGCTCTTTTATTGTGACTTTCTAGCCAAAGGATAATCTTTTTTTCCAAAATATTTCCATAAAGCTTGGACAACATCCGACTAATCATAATGATCCTACAATTAGAGGGAATGTTTCTATCCCATTTGTAAAAATAGGAACAATGAGGCTTTCTGTCCATGTTTTAGGGAAGCCTTGTTTGACTACTAAATTGAAGAGCTTGTGTATGTGAGGGATGAGGATAGGTCCTCCGATTTTAAAAATTTCATCTTGGTAGCCTTGAATTTTCTTATCTTTCCCATTTTCAAGCTTCTTAACCCCAAACTCTTTGTTATCCAAAGAAAAAAATTCATCCTCCAGAGGCATAATATGAATGGTTGTTAGGATATTTAGACACTTAAGAGTTAGTTAAGATCTAGTTGGTCTAATGTGTCAATAGGTAAAAGTGTGTTTCTTAGTGTGTTTCTTTAGTATGCATTAGTATGCATTTGTAGTTAGGAAATCCGGCGATCAAGATATGTTCCCGACATAGAGTGATCCAACGATTCCTATTCTCCTTGATCTTAACGACCATTGATCTGTGGCTTAATACCCAATTGGTCCATGATCTCTATTTAAAGGGAATGGAGGGTCATTTTACGATGATCAATTGTGAGAAACTCTCTTGTAAAATATCTCTGTAATCTTTTTCTTTTGCATTAATGAAATGCTCCAAGTGGTCGCATTGGCTGGGGCCATGGATGTTTCCCCGCAGGGTTTTACCACGTCAAAACATCGGTGTCTTGATATTTGATCTATTTGTGTGAGTAGTTGTTGAATGTGTTCATCCTCTGTTGGAATACCTATGTTGTCGAACATGGTATTAGAGCATGTTTGAAGACCCGCTCCTATTATAGATCGAGATCGTGAAGCGGACTTGCCTCATCTCCATTTTCTGCCATTTTCATACATTTTTGGGCAGAGAGAACTATTCCATTGTGTTTGGAGCACTTGTTTCAATCAGGAACACTTTAATTTTCATTCAAAAACATTTCTGTTTTCCCATGATACGACCATTTCAGTCAGATCCGAAGGTATAAATCCTGAATACGCATTTTAAAATTTTTTGCGAAGTATTCTTTTGGTTTTATTTCAGTTTTATATTATTTGTTTCTGGGTTTCTACTCTTTTATATATGCATATTCTCTTTTGCCCACGCACTGTGCGATCTCATCAAATCAAAAACAGATAGGAAAAGCTGCATCTTCTGGGTAAGCTAACCGACATCTAACCCTTGTTGTCATCGAGAAGCGAATTTTTTTTCTTGTGTGAAAAGAGCTTTTTTTAGCATGCTCTCCAAGGTCGTCTTCAACATCAACAACACCCCCAATCCTCTTGTTGAACATTACAATAGGTTTTGCTAAACCATTTGGTTAAAAGTTGTCTTATTATGTAAGAGGTCTTGAGTTCAAGTCTCTCTTTTTGTTACTTTTTTTGAAAAAATTCATGCTCAAATTGTAAAGTGAATTTCACTTCAAGTATAAAAGTGAATCAATATAAGTAGCTTTAATATTTTATTTTAGAGTTATTTATTTTGCATGCAATGTTTCTTTTATAAAGTAACTTGATTATAAAAGTGATCCCCACTTCTCTTTATAAAAGTGGGTCACTTCATAAAGCAACTTCCACCACCATTTGGTCCTTTGGTTACCTTTATGATTTTTTTTAAAAAGGGCATAACTTTCATATCTGAAGTCCGTTTTTAGTGTCGTTTTTTTAAAACTACATAATTTTTTGAGATATTTCCATCCAGAACATCATTTTTAGTTTTTAAATCCACATTATCTGCATATCTAATATGACTTCTTTTAGTAATATTTTGGTTACTAGCACCAACTTTTTCCAATGGAAATCTCATATGGAGGATTTATTAAGAAGTAAAGGCTTGTACCGGATTACCTTGGGAAACGAAAAAGAACCCATTGATGATGATAAGAAAGTTAAATGGAATAATAGGAGTGATGAAGCATGTGGACTAATCATAATGTCTATATCTCATGATTTAAGGTTCTACCTTAAAGAAATTGACGACCGCGACGAAACTTGGGAAAATATTGAATCTATTTTTGGTAAACTCAATATTATTCGAGCACAACAGTTAGAAAATCAAGTACTAAATTTAAATCCAAGTGATTTTTCTTCCATTGGAGACTATGTATCTAAGTTTAAAACACTCAACATTTTATGTGAATAATGTGAGATAAAGATGGATGACGAGCGTTGCATCTATCTTATTCTCTCTAAGCTAGGTAGTGCATATTCTGTGTTGGTATCTACCTTTTATTCCATGAGAGAGGCTCTAGGGAAAACTTATAAAAAACCCACTCTTGAGTCCTTTGGTGCTCCTTTGATTAGAGAGTAAGATAATATTGTACAACTTGGAGGGATCAACACTGCAGGTACCTCCAACAAATCCTTAGTTTCCTATAAGAATGATAAACCCAAGAATCCAAAGAAGAAACATCCTCGCTACAACAACAAGCAACATAAGGGTCCCAAATCCACTCAGACAACTTCAGCTCCTAATGGTGACAAAGGAGAAAAATATAAAAAATAACAAGAATGACATACATTGCAACTTTTGTGATAAATATGGTCATCATGAGTCCAAATGTTTCAAGAAGATGGCAACTTTAGAAGAAGCGATGAAGAAGCACAACATCAATATTGATTCTACTTCTTCTTCTTCTTCTCATGGACATGCATTTTGTGCTTCTGGTTTCTCCTTCAATACAACTTCTACTTATTCTTCTAATGAGTGGCTTATTGATTCTGGAGCATCTTATGACATGGATAAGGATAGAGAAATATTTTCTTCTCTAAATGAATGTAACACCAAGAAAATATTTGTTGGTGATGATAGATATCTTAGTGTTGAAGGATCTGGAACAATTCAAGTAAAAAATGGTCATTTCAATGATGTATTATGTGTTCCAAGTATTTCTTGTAAACTTCTATCAGTATATCAAATCACTCATTCAGTTGAAGGTAAAACCATAGAGTTTTCACCTCACCAAGTTGTAATCAAGGATCTAAAAGATCCTAAGCATGTTCTTACAACTAGAATATTTGATGATATTACTAGGTTGTACAAATTTGAAAACTTTGGGTCATCTTCTTTTTCATCAGTTTTTGTTGCTCATAGCGATGACTTGAGAAAACTTTGGCATGAGAGGTTTCGTCATCTAAACTATCACTCATTTCAGAAACTATTTAATCAACAGATGGTGATTGGTCTTCTTCACGTTTCATACAGAGATGGTGTTTTTGCGGGTTGTGTTCTCGACAAACATCATTGGGATGGTTTTGAAAAACGTGCCTCTTGCCATGCCTTGGGTGTTTTGGATCTTGTTCACAATGATTTGTGTTGTCCACTTTCTTCTCCTTCTTTTTCTAGCTGCAAGTATTTCTTAACTTTCATTGATGAATTTTCTAGATGTGCTTGGGTTTACTTCTTAAAACTTAAGAGAAAATTTTTTGACAAGTTTTTGGCCTACAAGGCCCTTGTAGAAAAGAAATATAGACATCAAATTTAAAATTTAAGAACAGATAATGGAGGCGAATATGTGAAAAATAATTTCACAAGTTACTGCACTACACAGGGCATCCAAATGCAACACACTGTTCCATATACACCACAACAAAATGGTGTTGCTGAGAAAAAGAACCACACATTAAAAGAAATGGCTAATTGTATGATCCAATCCAAGGGATTAAGTCTAAAGTATTAGGTGGAAACAATCAACTATGAAAATTACATAGTAAATCACACTTCCACAAAGGCTCTTAAAAATATAACACTGGAAGAAACTTGGACTAAAATTAAACCAGATGTAAGTCAGTTCTGTGTATTTGGCAGTATAGCATGGGCTCACATTCCTGATGAGAAAAGGAAAGCATTGTAACCTAAAAGTGAGAGGTGTATATTTGTTGGTTATTTTGAAGATGCCAAAGGTTATAGACTTCTTCAACCCCATTGTAATGAAATTGTTATTAGAAGAGATGTTAAATTTGATGAAAATTTCTTGGCCTACGATCCCAATTCGACGATTGTGCCTTCTTAGGCCTGTGAGGCATCTTTGGTGTTTGTGCCTTCTTCTATTCATATTCTAGTTTCTTCTTCAAATGATGATAGTGAGGTTGAAAATCCAATTCCACCTACTCACCTTCCTCCATATGAATCCTTTGAACCTGAACCAACACCAGTTCCACCGCTTCCTAGATGGGTTCATTCAACACGAGAAGCAGTCGATGGTCTTGTCGGTGATTCTTCATATCAATGTCGAACACGTTCACAGTTTCAACGAGCCTCTTCTCTTTTGGCTCAAGTTCCAAAGACTCATGATCTAAAGACCTTTGCAGAAGCTTTAGGTAATACATATTGGGATACAACAATGAATGAAGAGTATCGTTCTTTAATGGAAAACAATACTTGGGATCTTGTACCTCTTCCAAAAGGAAGAAAACTTGTCATATGTAAATGGGTCTATAGAACTAAGTATGAATTATATGGAAGTGTTGAAAGACACAGGACTCAGTTAGTTTCCCAAGGATTTTCCCAAGTTGAAGGAATTGACTATAATGAAACCTTTTCCCCTATAGCCAAAATGAATTCCATCAGCCTTGTTCTTTCCCTTGCTGCCTCACATAAATGGGAGGTCCATCAAATGGATATTAAATCCTTCTTCTTGCATAGAGATTTGTTAGAATAAATATACATGGAACAACCTCTTGGCTATGTAAAGAATGACTCTAGCCTTGTTTGTTGCCTTAAGAAATCTCTTTATGGTCTTAAGAAATCTCCCCAAGCTTAGTATGCCAAAATGGAAAACTTTCTTATTGACACTGGATTCTCTAGATGTCATTCTGATCCTAATTTCTATACCAAGAAAGTAGGAAGCCATCTCATAATATTTTTAATTTATGTCTATGACCTTATCCTTACTAGTAGTGACTCAAAACTTTTAAACCATGTGAAAACCAACCTTAATAAGAAATTTGAAATGACAAAATTAGGTTTTTTGCACTATTTCCTTGGCCTCCAAGTTTTGCAAACCAATAAAGGAATTTTTCTTTCCTAGTCTAAGTATGCTTGTGACCTTCTTCATCGCTTTCACATGGATGATTGTAAACCAACCCCTTCTCCCTTCCAGTCTAGAGTCAATCTTTTTTCCACCTATACTTCTCCTGAAGTTGATGCCACCATGTACCATAAGTTAGTTGGTAGCCTCTTATACTTGAATCATACCCATCCTGATCTTTCCTTTGTTGTTGGTCTTGTTGCCCGGTATATGCAAACACCCCATGAAATCCATTGGAAAGCAACTAAAAGGATACTTTGTTATGTTCGTGGTACAGTTCAGTTCAGGATACATTACAGTTCAAGGGGGACTCCTTTATTGGTTGGTTTCACTAATTCAGATTGGGCCGACGACCCTAATGATCGGAAGTCTACTACATGTTATTTTTTTAGCCTTGGTTCATAACCTATCACTTGGGCCTATAAGAAACAATAGGCTATTGCGCTTTCTTCAGTAGAAGTAGAGTACCAAGCAACGATAAATGCAACTCAAGAATCCTTGTCTCTTCGAGAAATCCTTTTAGAGTTTGGATTCCAGTATCAGCATCTGACCAACCTTTGGTGTGACAATTAGAGTGCCATCAAGCACACCAAAGACCCAATTAAACATCATCACAACAAGCACATCGAGCTACACATGCACTTCATCAACAACATCATTCATGGTCAAGTTATTGAAGTGTTATTTTCCATACATAAGATCAAGTTGTAGACATTTTCACAAAGCCTCTTACATAAGTGAAGTTATCCAAACTTCGATCTATGTTAGGAGTTCAGGAAGTTGTCATTAAAGGGGGATAGGCTATAATTCCTCATTCCTTCTCCTATTGTGTCACTATTGTAAATCCTTCAATCATATCCCAAGTTGTTCTTAAGGGGGGATGTTAGGATATTTATACACTTAGGATTTAGTTAAGATCTACTTGGTCTAATGTGTCGTTAGGTAAAAGTGTGTTTCATAGTGTGTTTCTTTAGTATGGATTAGTATACATTTGTAGTTAGGAAAATCGAGAGTACGATATGTTCCCAATATAGAGTGATATGATGGTTCATATTCTCCTCAATCTTAATGGTTATTGATCCATGGATTAACACCTGATTGGTCCATGACCTCTATTTAAATAGCATGGAGGGTCATTTGTCGATGATCGATTGTGAGAAACTCTCTTGTAAAATCTCTTTGTAATATTTTTATTTTGCATTAATAAAACGTTGCAAGTGGCTGCGTTGGCTGGGGTCATGGATGTTGAACATCGATGTGTTGATATGTGATATGTTTGTGTGAATGGTTACTGAAGGTGTTCATCCTTTGTTGGAATACCTATGTTGTCGAACAATGGTGTCCATGCCATTAGGGAACCCGTAAATACTTTTAAGGTAGGGTTTCCAATCCCTTAAGGAAATCATATTATTTTATTTAGTATTGCATATTAGATTTTTCCTACAGAACTTCTTAGGATTCAACTTAGATAGTTCTAAAATCTTCTCATACCTTTTACTGATATAGTACCTTTTTTTTATTTTTAATTAGGGATTTGTGCGTATTGATCTTATCGAGTTTTCAAGACTCATTAGAAGCATCCCTAACGACACATCGAAAGAGAACATGTTAATAGAAGTGGAAAGGGTATTTGTAAAATTATGATAGATCTCTTCAATGTTGTCCTTATAAATTAGGATATGTAATTCACTATTTAAATCCTATTAAAAAAGGTCAAATTTACTTTTGTCAAAGCTCAGTTGCATTTGATTATCATAATTCTCTTCAATGGCACTCTTGTGCATGGAAAAGTTTAAAGTTAGGGTTAAAGGTCTAAAATCAGAGTCTGGTTCATGGTCATTTAAAAGGTCAAAAGTTATTATTTGGTTGGCAACGAGGATATCAGGTATCACATAATCTACGACACTACTACCTAGCCCATGAATACAAGCTGTCTGGTTGGAATTTGGCCACTTCTAATCCAGGTGGAGATTAGTGGCCACCTACCTATTCCAATTGGATCACATACATATTTAATCTTAGTAGTTTTAGTTTTCATTTTGGCATTTTTTTCTATCTTTTCAGGTCTTGAACTTTTGGGGCCATTTTGAGGCCCTAAACAATATTTTTTGGGCCCACCACAATCACACAATTGACAAATTTTGAGTGTGATGCCATAATGTGTATTCCTTGAATAGACCTTTCCATCGAGGTTTTGTGCACCTAAAATGAAGATCGTATGCAAAAGTTACAACCCCGGGAAGTTGATGTACCAACTTACCCATAGGAGATCCACATGACTTTTGGCGCTTCATCTCCTAGGGTTAGGTTTTTGGATGTCTAGGGTTTTGGAAGAAATGTTTGATGTAAAAAGGATTTCGGAGCCTCATTGTAATCATCTTCTTGCAAATGAGCGCAACCATCACATCTCTTCTCAGAGATAAGATGCCACCATTCTAACAAGCTTGTTTCAGTCAACATTTTACTATTTCAACATATTTCCTTATTGAATAGAAGCCAAGTTTTATTGTATGTCTATTATTTTCATTGTATCTCTATGTTAATAATATATATGTTTATTTACTTCATTATTCTCATCAAATTGGATCAATGGTATCAGAGAGGTCTACTCCTTATCGTTCTTAATGCATGTCCCCAATGAGGTCAGGGTACACCGAGTTGGACCTCAATCTTGTTTCCCTTAAGGACAAAGGCTCTCGCATGCCCAAGAGACTTTACATGGAGGGAGAAAATAAATATGACGGGATAAGAGATCCTTTCAAACTATTGCTTGAGGAATCCCTCGCACAACAGAGGAACAATATGATGCATAGTTTTTCATGAATCATTCGACAACTACCAACAAGCGACAGATCTTCCTCGAGCAGAGTCGCCACTCCATTAAAGGTACAAATAAACTTTGGTATTCCTATATTTCAAGGTCAGATAGACACAGTTGGTGTAAACAAATGTTTGAATCTTCTAGAAGGTTATTTTTCTATCCATAACTTTTCCAATAGAGAAAAGATTACATTTTCACTCCTCAAAGCCATCGCCCATGTCAAATATTGGTGGGAGACTTTCTCTGAGAAAAATTCAATAGAGGAACCCTCTTTATTTATAGTTGCAGTCACCTAAGAGTCTTTCAGGGATGATATTAAGGAGCAATACTACCCTATTGGAATTTATGATGACCTGTATACAAGATGGACCACACTGCAACAGGAAAGGGACCAAACAATGCCAAAGTTCATGAATATCTTCCATAACTTGTCCACCAAGATGGGTATCAAATATTCTGAGCGACATCTGGTGCTCAAGTACCATAGCGGTATTCATATGTATATATCCATACATAAATGGAGTTTCTGTACATCTCATCCTTGGACGCAACCTATTCATATGCTGTCAAAATTGAGCATAAGCTTAAGTAAAAGACGTGGCAGTTTGGGTCTGGGAACCCTTCACATCGAAAGCATGGAAAGGGCAGCTCCAACCCACAGAAAAAAGGGAAAAGAATGCATGGATAGCCTCAGGACAACAAGTTTAAGATTGAAACAAAGAAGGACATTGGAAAAATGAAGAAAGACACCAAGAAGTGGTGCGACTTCCATAAGATCCCCTGGAATAAAACTATTGATTATTGCTCAAAAGAGTCATTGGTGGCGGAGGTGAAAGCCTCTGAATCAGATGCGGATTCCGACTCAGAGTCAGAACCAGAAAAGGGTAGACAAATTATTGATGAGGAACCTAGTTCCACCATTGCTACCACCAAGATCCATCCCATGGAACCTGACGAGCCAGAGGAAGGCGAGTGCCTCTTTCATTCATAGATATGGGTGAAGGGTATTCTATGTCACTTCATTGTTGATAGCAGTAGCCAAAATAACCTCATCTCAGTAGATGTCGTTAAGTGACTGGCCCTGCCAAAAACACCACACCCACAACCATACACCATCATATGGCTCTGCCAAGGAAGATATCTTCGCGTTAGCCAACAATGTCTCATGTCCTAGGACATCAAGCCCTTCAAAGATGAGTTATTGTGTGATTTTATCCCATTGAAGATTGTGATGTTCTTTTGGGCCAACCTTATTTATTGAAATGTCATGTTGTATATGATTCTAGGACTCATAATGTTATTATTACTTTGAACAATAAATTGTACATGATACCAGAGGTAGTCCCACCTACTACCATTTCCTTGATCTCTGCCAAGCAATGGAGAAAGGTCATATCTCAGACCAGGAATTTTTTCTTCTTTGTTATTCACTCTTAAACTTAGTAGAAGGTTGCAAACACATCCATGGCCTTCATGACCGAACTCCCCACGTAGTAAAAGAAAGTGGTTAAGGTATTGGAGGAATGCAAAGACATCTTATCCTCACCCAGTAGGGTACCTCTGCATTTTTAGGTCAAGCATTCAATCGATTTGACCCACATCGCATCGCTAGCCAATGGGCCAGTCTATCACCGCTCTCTATTATAAAACAAGGAGATCAAGCATCAGATCCAAGAACTGATCCAAAAGAGGCATATCTGACCCATCTCACCACCGTGTTGAATCCCAATTGTTCTTATGCAGAATAAATATGGGACCTGGCAACTTTGCATTGATTATCGATCCCTAAATAAAATCACAGTCAGGAACCAGTACCCGATTTCCTGAATCGATGATCTCCTTGAAAATCTCAAGGGGGAAAAATACTTGAGTAAGATGGATATGAAGTATGGTTACCATCAGGTCCAAATAGAGAAGACATATATATGGAAAACTTCCTTCAAGTCCAAAGAAGGTCTTTTTGAAAGGTTGGTCATGCCCTTTGGTTTGAAGAATGTCACAACAACTTTCATGAGGATGATGGATGATATCTTGCATCCTTTCACCAATTCTTTTATGGTGGTGTATCTGGATGACATCCTCATCTACAAAAAGAATTGGGTATAACATTTGCAACATATTCAACAGGTTCTGCAACTTTGCGACAGCACAAACTATATGCAAATTTGGAAAAATGATCATTTGGCATGGACAAGGTCCCATACCTAGGCTACATTGTTGATGAGCATGGGGTGCATGTGGATCCAACCAAGATCCAAGTCATTCATGATTGTCCAGACCCAACCAAGATCCAAGTCATTCATGATTGGCCAGACCCAACCACACTCACTAAGCTTCAGATCTTTTTACGCCTTGCCAATTTCTATCCCAAGTTTATGTTGGGATTCTCCCATATTGCATGGGCCCTTAGCCAAGTAACAAGGGGTGGTGGTAAGGAAATGTTTGTGTGGGGATTTTCACAACAAAAAGCGTTCGATGATTTGAAGTGACGCTTGTGCTCAACGCCAGTTCTTTCATTACCTGACCTACAATAGCCCTTTAAGATCAAGACATATCTTTCAAACTATGTTGTGGGTAGTTCTCACTCAGCACAAACACCTCGTAGCCTCTCATAGTGAGACACTATCAGATGTTGGTCGTAAGTACCCTACTTACGAAAAATAAACTTACTCCATTGTGCAAGCCTAACTCAAATGGAGGCATTATATTCTCGAGAAGGAGAAAATCATCCACACTGATCATAAGCCACTTCAATTCATGCAGACTCAGGGAAATTGCATAATTACCACCATAAGAAGTGGTCCACATACTTGCAACAGTTCCATATCAACATCAAGTATAAGATATGAAGAACCAACCACGTGACTGATTGGCTTAGCTTCCCACCAGTTGTTGCATTCACCATGGTGCTAAACTCATGCAGTGACAAGACCTCTGGATGGCCCTAACTCTATGAGAGAGATCCTGACTCCACTGCCACCTACTAGTTGTTGGGAGAAAACACAATTGTCATTGATTTACATCTTCAGGATGGGATATTGTGCCATCTGGGCCATATTTGTGTTCCATCAAGCGAGTGAGCGAAGCTAATTTTGGAATCTGACTAATGTCGGATGGAGGGATACTTCTACGTATAAAAGACAGTGGTCGTGTTGCAGTAACATTTCTATTTCTTGAAACTTCAACATGGTGTCAGCAAGATTATCAGGTCTTTCACTACCTACGCGATTTCCAAATCGACCATTAAGAAACAAGGAATGTACACCCCTATGCCTACTGCCAAAAGGCCCTGGGAATCCATATCGATGGACTACATGTCAGGCCTTTCGTCAACCAAGTGGGGAAATTATTTTGTTTTTGTTGTGGTTGATCATTTTTCTTAAATGGAGATTCTAACCACCTACAAGAAGAGCATCATAGTAGAGGCCGCTACCAAGATCTTCTTTAAACGAGTGTGGGTACATTTTGGGATACCACAAACCATCGTCTCAGGCACATTCTGGTTGAGCCTCTAGTCACTATTGGACACCAAGCTCACCAAATCGACTTCCTTCGACCTTGAGATGGATGGCCAAACCGAGGTCATCAATTGGATGATCGTGCATATCCTACGCATTTACAATTCCAAGCATCCTCTCACATGGGATGAGATTCTTACCTATGTTCACCACAACTACAATAGAGCCATGCATAGTGCAACAGATCACAACTCCTTTTAGGTGGGATTAGGATTTTAACCATTGGGTCCCATGGATGTTTCACTACCCCTTGCGGCCACCCAGGAAGATTCATGCCATGCTCAAACTGAGGCCGACAAAGCTACCCGGTTCATTGAGTGGATCTAGCACATCCACCAATAGGTTCAAGATTTTTTTGATAACTTTAATGCCAAGTACAAGCACCACCATGATAAAGACCGGGTGCCACACAAGTTTCAGGTGGGAGATAAAGTTTGGTTGCACTTTCATAAAGAACACCTTATAGAGCCCCATCAAAAGCTTCGTCCACTCCACTATGAACCTTATACCATCACTAAGGCTCTGGGTGACAATGCGTTTGAGCTCAAAATTCCCTCCTTCCTTGGTTTGGACCTAGTGTTTAATGTGGACCTCCTTCAACCATACTTTCCATCATTATTGGGCACCTCAGTGGTAGCATAACAACTGACACCAACATAGCTCAAGATTGAACACATGGAACAAGAATCTACTAATTAGATCATGGACACACATGTCAATAGAACTCGCTAACAAAAGATCAAGATTTATCGAGTTGTAAAGGCATGGCAACTCCTGCACCAGGGCAAGTGGCTCACCCTGAGCCAAATTCAATAGAAATTTCCTTATTTGATGGGGGAACTGAACACAATGGAGACCACTGATTCCAAAGGGGAGAGGATTGATCCAGGTGGATATCAGTGTCCACCCACCTATGCCAATTGGCTCACATACAGATTTCATCTTAGCAATTTTATTTTTTATTTTGGCAGTTTTTTTCTAGCTTTCCACGTCCTGAACTTTCGAGGTCGGTTTGAGGCTCTAAACGATGTTTTTTGGGACCACGACATTCACACTATAAACAAAGTTAGAGTGTGATGGAATAATGTGTAGTCCTCGGGTAGACCTTTCAAACGAGCTATCATGTGCCTAAAACGAAGATCACATGCAAAAGTTACGACCCTGGGAAGTTGATGTACCAACTTACCTCAATAGGGCCCAGATGACTTTTGACAATTCATCTCCTAGGGTTAGGTTTTTAGATGTCTAGGGTTTTGACCGTCATCTCCTAGGGTTAGAGTTTTGGATGTCTAGGGTTTTGACATTCATGTTTGATGTAAAAAGACTTTTTGATCCTCATTGTAGTCATCTTCTTGCGAATGAGCGCAACCATCACATCTATTCTCATAGATAATCCACCACCATTCTAGCAAGCTTGTTTCAATCTGCATTTTATAGTTTCAACATATTTCCTTATTGAATAGAAGCCAAGTTTTATTGTATCTCTGTTATTGTCATTGTATCTCTATCTTAATAATATAGATCTGTATTCTTTTCATTCTACTCCTAAAATTTGGATCAACTTCATTACTCCATTGCAAATTTTTAGGTCTTGAGAGTTGCATAGCTTGACCAACTCTGTACAGAACAAATTCTCAATTAGGTCTTTACAACTTCTTTTGTAGCTATTAAATAAAACAATGTCCTCTTCTAGCCATAAATGATTATGGTTGAAATCATTGCTTAAAAGTGTAGCTTGGTTAGTTGCAGTCCTATCATTAAAGTCTCCTAGTAGGAGGATATTATCTTCATTTTTCAAAATACAAATATCTTGTTCTAAAATAATTTAGGAACAATTGCCATCTAGATTGTTTTTCTTATAAAAAGTAGAATTAACAGGTGCAAACTAGCAAATTGCTATAATATATCTTCCTAGGTGTCTAAAATTTCTATCAAAATGCACTGATTGAGAGGGTCGATCTTATGAAGTTGAATGTGAGGAGAATTGTTGTTTCTAATATAACAAGCGATGCCTCCTATCCCTTTATGGTGAGACTTTTTGTTCCATGCCGACCAGAAGACAAATCCTTCTATGTTAGAAAGCTTAGACTCTTCATGATCCTAAGTTTCAACTAGACAAATAATATCAATATCATTGAGGATCCAACTTATATTTTTTTTTTTAAGTAAAAAGGCGAATCCTGTTATATTAAAACTTCAAAAAGGAAATACACCATGACATACAGGTGCCAGCTGTCCCACCTGTGCAGGAAATCAAGACAGCTGGCCTGTCCAAAATAGCATGAAAAATCAAACAGTTCATTTTGCCACCCTGCCCGGAGGAAACGAGGGTGCATGTCCATTTTCATCAGCAGTTTCGTAAGGCCTATGCTAACGCTAACAAGGCTATTAACTAAAAGAGCTACAGCTCTGATAAACATCAAAAGAAAAGGAGTTGGAGACCATGCTGAACAGAAGAACCTAATCACCGGAGTCCTCACAGTCGTCCATCGCCTTGACGCTGCTGACAGGAATGGCATGGAGCTGAGTGCAGGTGGGGCATTGTCGTCGTGGTGTGGCACTGGAGTAGGTTGCGTACAGCATGTCCAAGCGTTGGCTAACGCAGACAACCCTGAAGATTTGGTCATCC
>JASDQU010946277.1:0-33300 GCA_032191745.1 Picea mariana
TCAAAAGAGTGATTTTGAGAAATTGACAAGTGTAACTTTCTTCATGAAAATGATCTTAAAGAAGAGCTAGATCATCTATCACCATGTCATTATCATGTCATCATCTTGATAACCAAAAATGTGGATAACAGTGATCTCCTCCCCCTTGAGGTGAATCTGAAGCAGTCTCTTCTTGTGCGATGTCTAGCTCATGTACCTCTTCCTTCTTCTTCCTTCTACGACTACTGGGTGCATCATACTCTTTGCGAGTGACCATAGGGCTTCCGATGAGGTCGGGGTCAGACAGTTTTGTCGGGTCAACTAGGATAAGGAGCTCTGCAGAACATTCCTTAGTTATTTCTTCTATGTCCTCCTCGGTGAGATTATAGTAACTTTGCATTATTTCTTTGTGTTTGTCTCTGTGCGCAGTGATGTAAATACAATGTCTACCTGCATGGAACTTCACAAATGGTTGGAACCTGTGCAGGGTGTTCGATGTCATACGAGGGAAAGAATTAATAACCCTCTTCAACTGCAGGTAGTAGGTGTGGAACACCGCGTTCGACTGCCATTGTTTCCCCATGTCGCTTGAGTACCAGAGCATGGTGAACTTCGTAGCTAGAGGTTCAGATGGTTCAATCTCAGGGAAGTTCGCACCTTCCAACATCTCCCAAGAAATGAACGTGATGAGGATTAACAGCCAACTAAAGTGGAACTTGTAGCTATGATCTTGAGCTTCGCGACAATCCTACTCTAGCTAGTTGATGAGGTAGCTCACCTAGTTCATTTGTATCCCTTCCACGCATTTTCCTGTGAGGTCAACAATGAACCCTGTGACCTATGAGGGTCTATTCTTCCTTACTAACTTACCAGCAATCAGCTGGAAGGCTAGGCGCACTGCGCCATTCTGGATGGAGGATACCTTGTAGCCTCGCTTCCCCTTTTCCACATCACCATAGGTATCTTTAATTTTCTGTGCTAGGGCACAGTCTACAAACTTCCCTGGGTAAAATTCTTATGGGTATGGTCCTTGCATGATCAATCTGGTGATCCTATGGATCAACGCTAGATCTACGGTGATGCATCTATCCAACCACAAATAACCGCCATGGAAGCAAGACAACAGGATTTTAACGCATGCGTTAACCTCCTGGTGCCTTCCAAAGTGTGGTATTTTAATTATGTTTAGAAAAGTGGACCTCGCGATGTCCATAGTCCATGGTTGGGGGATTATCTTCGACTTCTTCCCCTTTGTCCTAGTCAAATACTTATGAGGTGCAAGCATGATGTAGTTCTTGCGATCTCCCAAGTTGAAGTCGTTGATATTCAATGCCATAATATTATCCAGATGTGGTTTGACTATGTGTACACCCTTCGAGAGGTATGCAGTAATCAAGGTGTAGTCGAAGTCCCTCGGGACACTATCATGACTCACCGCACTAGCCAGAGGTGGGATGTAATTGGGCATGATGGATGGGATGAGCTTCACATTCGCCAAGTCATCATGATGCTTGCTTATTTTCTTGATCACCGCTTGGGATGGTTCAGATCCACGAGAAGTCGACGGGGAGGCTTTTACTCCTCGCGTCGATGAGGCTTGAACTCCTACGGACATCACCTTCTCAGTCATGAGGTCAATTAGAATTTCTTCAACAGACTTTTCTACTGCGCTAATGTTGTCCGACATGCATGCTCAAGATCAAGTATCTCAGGTTGGTGATCAAACACTCAATGTAATAGAGCGGGTGGAAAAGTCTCAATAAACACAACGCGGTAATAGTCAGCTCTCTGTGGGCTCGAATAATCACTATTTGCAAAAGTGTTCTCGGTGTAACGTTCGATGGGATAAATAGACAACATCGTAATAGAGTCTTCCAACGGGTTGAAAAACCTTAATCAATGCAATTCCATCGGTTATGGCATGGTTCTAACGGTCCAATGGCGATATTTCTAATCATAATTGTTGTTCTAACCATTCAGGAGTGTCAATCTAACGGTCATAATGCCTCCAACGGTCATATTGCTCCATCATGGAAAAGTGCCAATCTGTGTTGTTATGATATTCCAGCGAAGTTCAAGTTCTGTAAACCTTCTTTCTGTGAAGTCCTTTCTGGTGCCTCTTGCAACTTTTCTATCTTTGCTTTCTTCTTGCTAAGATTTCTAGCCTTCTTTCCTATGATCTATGTTTTTGTATTCCTCTTTCCATTCTTGTTCTTATCTGTACTTAACATAGTAACTTCACGTTGATGAGATTATTTCATAGGGTTCGAGAATAATACTTCTTCTTTTTATGGAGTAGGTGCTCGACTCTCTTGTACAGACAGGTGGTTCAATTCTTCCCGTGTTCTTTCAAATTCGATGTCTAGATATCTAGTCCTCAGTAGCTTCAACTGGTCTTCTTGTTCTTTCAGTAAGTGCACTATTCTCCTAGCCATGAAACATCTTAGTTCTCTCTTTTTATGTTCTAGAGATTCCTCTTCTTGTTTCCTTCATATCTGATCTTTCTCAATGCAGTTTTTCCCTATCAAAATAGCAAATGGGTTGTTGCTCTCAACAAATTTAACGACATCAAATTCTTCCTCTGTCGAAGTTCCATGAGTACTCATAGATATCTAGGTAAGTCTTCCACATAGGGCTATCATCTTTCCTCTAAATAATCCTATTCCTCCCAATGAAGGAATCATAGCGGTCTTTCCCAAAATTTCCCAAATTCTTTCTGTCATGATATTCACTTGTGTTTCCTCATCCAAAACATAGTCTATGTCAAAGTCTCCTATTCTTGTTTCTATGCACTCTTTCTCTTTTAAGATCTCTAATAGATTGGTGTCTCTGTGATCATTCAGGGTTTCTTGCATCTGCAATAATACAATCTCTGATTCTTTCTGGGATTCTGTCATAGCCTTAGTTTCTTGGCCTTTCTCATGGTTTTCTTGTTTCATATTCATCTTTTCAACTTTAGCAATCATTCTAAGGAAATACCAAACTTCATGATTCATAGCTTTGCAACAAAGACAAGTAGGGTTTCTACCAAGGCATTCTTTAGCAAGATATCCCAGTCTTCTGCAGCTGTAACAATGAGTTAATCCTCTCCTTCTCTTAAATGTCCCCAACCTTTCCTGTACTGTGCACTGGTATCATACTGATGAACCTGCAAAAAATTCTTTCTAGGATCTTGCATCCATTTGTTAGTCCAAACATACTTTCTATGCATAGGAATAACATATCTTTCACCGTGTCTATCAGATCTATTCATATCATATCTTCTTCTTTCTTCTAACTGTACCCTAGTTTTTAGACTAGGACCAAATCTATCTAACATACCTAGATCCTTTCTCTCAAAGAAATTTTTTTGAATTATCTTATTTTTATCAGAGCACAAAGATTTAAGATCTTACATCTTTTCTTCATATCTGACTTCTCTTCTTAGAACAGAGCTTTCACAAGTCAAGTAAAATAATGTGCACTAGGGCAATAGATCTACGCACAGAGCTTTCTCTTTTCTTCAGTTCCCAACAATCACAGTTCCAGGTCCTGGAAATGGAACCATTTTTTGGCACAGGGGTAGACCCAAGGTTCAACGCTTCAACAATGCACCAAAAAAACCCTAACTAGCGACCCTTTCGGAAACATCTATGAAGCAGATGAAGTCTCACCCGAGGTAGAGGCAGGGGTGGTTGTAGGACTCAAGTGTCTACAACCTAGCTGGGACATAGATACATGATCACAATACTTACAGAGCACTTATAAATTACCATTTGTTATCATTTAACCTTTATTCACATCGCAAGAGAAAGCCCTATTTACAGAACAACACAATATTCAACCAGATCTAGCACATCTAAGAACTTAGCGTATGTAAAGAGATCATATCTAGCATTCATTCACTTCACTAAGCACTAAGAACTAAGCTATCATACCAAATTCATCTAAACATACATTATTGCACTAAGCATAAATCATATGAACAATATAACAACCATAATGCACAAAGCAACCATAATGCAAGATATACGTGTTTCACCCCAGTGTGGGGCTACGTCCACCAACTCTTCTTATTTTTATTATCTTTTGTCAATCATCCACATGCACAGAGCCACAAGATCCTACTCCGTATAGGACAGGATATCTGCACGCACTTCGCCAAATCCTCCTTCCCCGAGCTAGGTTACAACACAAAGCCTTCTTGCAATCTACACACAAGCTTCTTACAACCACTTGCACTTAGCTCTGCAAGTGTTTAACACAACATGCACAAGGCACTTACAACTATTCCCACTTAGCTCACCGGCCAGCTAGATCTACTTCTTACATCGCCTAGCTACTTATTTATACATTACAAAAAGGGGCCTAAACATGGGTAAACCCATGGGCCGACATCCCCATACCCATTACATAAACCCTAATCCCAAAACTTCCCTAAAAAAGGGGTTGAGAACCCGCGATCTCCACTTCAACTTGCGCTCCGCCTTCGAACAGCCCGTCGAAGTCCCAAAAGAGGTCAAACATGACCAAGGTTCTCCAAAACTTGGTCAAGGGCCAACAAGTGATTATTTGATAATTAATCATTTCGCAGTTTCGGGTTGCGAGAATTTCTTCTCGAGCTATATGTAAAAATCCCGAAGTTCGAATACCCGAGGGAACTTAAAGTTAAACATGATTAATTAATGTTTTAAATGAGATTATATTGTAATTAATCTTTCACGGATTCACGATTCGGTAAATTTCAAGTCTGTTTCATCCAAAACCCATGAACCCGAACCGCCAATATTAATGGCATTTATCACAAATCAAAGGTAATGATTTTCATCTTAGTTCATGGATTGCCAGGTATAATTTCCCATTAAGGTTAATAAATTTGTTGTCAGTAAAGGTATACTCAAATCAATTCACCTGATGTGAATAAAAAGGCTTGATTTTGAATTTCATTTTCACCTTTCGCAAAATAATACATATTTTATCCAACTGAGAAGCTCACGCATTCCCCTACAAGAGGTAACCCCGTTTCAAATTTATCGATATCATGGCACCACAGAAGATGATTAAATAAGTCGGTGAAGGTGAAAATCCAAATATGGACATTCTGTCAGATACCACACCGCGAGCCATAGACACTATGAAATCTTGGACACAGGTGTTCGAGATCCTGCAACACGAGCTTATAAATTGCCTAGATGATTTTGGCGACGAAGTGAATGACACTCACAAAGATAAACTCAAGTATATAGCTCAGTTAGATCTACACAAAATAGTTGCATGACTAAGGCTCATACCATACAATGACATGATAGGTTGGGCCCTAGAAAACGTCAATGTCCAAACCAGGAGCATTTTCAATTCTCAAAAGGTTTTTGTTGGATCTTTCCTACCCGAACACATACAAGTAGTGCATAAGCTATCCCCCTATTTTAAATATAATTACAATGTCGCATTCATGCCGGATTTTGAGCAACAGGAGTGTATACAATATGACAAAATATATCCTAATATAATCAAGTCATGGTGGGAGCGCCCAGAGAAATTCAGAGCCAACTCTCATGGAATTTATGCCACAACGTCATTGGATGTTCATATGATCTATGTAGCTATGATTCTTTGTACGTTATTTTGGAATAATAGTCCTACCCATTTCCCAATGGCATGGGTGTCAATTATGCACGAGGTGGATGAGGGATACTCTTTTAACTGGGCGAAAATTTTATCAGACAAATTGGCTAAGGAAATCACATAATACAAATTATTGAATTCAAATGGGCAACCTGCCCCTTTCTATATGTCTGCATATATCATGGATGCTATTTTCTTCACAACCCATTTTCCACTGATGAACTGGAGATGGACCCTGACCAATGTTGAACATATTCACTTCTATCACTCCAAGTTGTGGGAAGACAAGGCCAAATATTTATTCTATGAAATCTTCCACCATGTAGTGGTGCCCGTTCATATATCTTTATATGGTTGCCCACCCCCGCAAATTTCAAACAAAATAATGGCGAATCTAGGAAAAATAGCAAACTGGTTCATCGACGAAAAATTTTCTTACATAAGGGTTTTCTGATGCTCAGTCCCTCCCCATGCTCTATCAAGGTTTTTACTAGACCAGCTAGTATGTCGAGAAGTGGCTTATCAAACAGTGACAAGGGGCATCACCAAGGAGCTGAAAGAAGCCCAGAAAAAGGTATGGCATACTTTCCATCTCGAGGTTGGTATATTTTCATTATTAGACTTTGGTCACTCTAAAGTGGAGGATGAAACTTTGGAGTATGTCAAGTTGGTTGACATCGAGTTTAAAAGGCATGACCCACAGAAAATCGTGGAAAACCACCTGGACCAATTCAACCTGAAGAAATGTGTACAAGAAAACTCCCCGCATGATGACATATTCAGGGGAGTCAGGTCATATGAGGAAGTACTGAATAGAGTCCAAACCATGTCACCAGATCAACAGGCCAATTTTTTCAGCTTTCAAAGGCACACACGAAGCAGCTTTCCGAAAGTACTATGGGGAGAATCGGTATCCACTTCATCTACATAGGAAACTGTACCTCCGAATTTTGAGGTAGGGAGTTCTGGAAAACAGGATACTGAGGAAAATCCAAAGAACGTCGAAACTTCAATGCAGAAATTTAAAGCTTCATTATCAATTCCATTAGGCCCTCAAGTAATGGCTCATATCTAAGCTTTCCTAAAGCAAGGGCAGGATACATCTCCTTCTACACCAGAAAAAACATGTTACCAATGCAGCAGAGCAACAATCATCCACAGAAATAGGTAACCCCATTATTTCATTGACACCGTTGGATTCCAATTTCAGAAATCCCAATTTTGAAGTCATCTTTATAAACGATATTACCCCAATTTCAGTCGAAGAAATGCCTTCTTCAGACTTCTTTTTCAACAAGAAGAGTATGAACATCGTTAAACGAGAAACACATAAGAAAGATGGTGCAACAACCCAAAGGAAAATAATGGTGTACGATTGATAGAATCAAGATGATACAGAATTTGCTAAGGAAGTGGCAGGTTCTTTTGCCATTGCAAATCAGTGGTCTGTAGAAAATTTGGCCGAACAACTACAACAAAAGTCCATGTTGGTAGAGAAACTTCAAAATCAAATACACACAACTAAGCAGACTGTCCAAGACATAATGAGTTGATATTTCGAGCAGATCAGAGCATATGATAAACATCAAATTCAACAGTTGCAAGCTAACTTTGAAGATCTCCATTGAAATTCACAAGCCAATCAAGGACTAATCACCCAACATGTTGAACTAATAAAACAATTGCAAGCTAAGTTGGAGTTGACCGAAGGCACCTCAGTGGATATTTCGACTTTCCAAAATCAAGCAATGGAAATGAATGAAAAAATGGAAAAATCCCAACTAGATATTTTTACAAAAGTGGAAGCCATCCAAAATTGTTACCAGGTAGTAGATCTTTCCCTAAAAAACTTCTGCATTAAAGAAAGAGAATCTAGCTCAGCTCGGGTTAAGTTTCAAGAGGCTATCGTACTGGTACCAAAATATGATATCTCAGATGTTCCTCAATTGTCTCTTTCTGAGAAAACCAGAGGTGACATAATTTTAAAGGCCTGGGAAACAAATCTGGCTGAAAGCAAAAGGCTTGCGAGAGAGGTAAATGAAGCTTGTCTAGAAGCATTGTCATTACTAGATAAAGGACTAATTGATTTCGAAGGAAATGCTATCTTCGAAGCCCTAGGTTAAATTGATATAGAAAAGAACCAATATAATTCTAGAACCAACAAAGAAGAAGTTATGACGACCATTCATAAATTAAACCAGATTGATCTCCTTCAAATAAATAGATGGATAGTAAACCCAAGTTTAAAATTGCAGGCCACATCTCAAGGAGCGAAAAAGATACAAGAAATGTTTCCTCATGTAGAGAGGAAGTTATACACTTTTGAGGCAAATGAAGCAAATGAGCCTTCAGGGTTGGTGGTGAAGTTAGTGAGTAAATGCATATGATGTGTTGAATATGGGAAAACAAGCACAACAGGAAACAAGTAAGAAAGTGACATCGCATGACTGGGTATAGTTGAAGGGACAAATGACAACAAAGATATGATGACTAGAACGTTGTGTTAAGGTATCAAGAAGATCAGATGACACATATATCTAGGCTAAAGAATGAGGAAAAGAAACGTCTCTGCCATCAGACGAAGAGGCCGAGGAGAACGGTAGTGTAACCTTTCAGATTTTTCATTTTGTTGCCTTACTAAAAAAATGTTTTCCATTTCTAAATTATGAGAAGTCCAATCGTTTTGAGTTGAGAAAGTTTTGTATAAATACATAGATTCAATATCTATCACATGTTGCTTCTGGCCGATTGTAATAGAGAGAACTCTCCTTATTGAGTATTAATACAAGTGTAGACAGAGATTCCAAATTTTGTCTAGTTTGGGTTATGTGTTCTTCTGTTTTGCCATATCTCAGCATTTCTTTTTGCATTCCTTGATAAATGTTTGATTTCAATTTAGTAAAACCACTACTGTAATTGTATTGCATCAGTAATTTGTTAGGCGAGCAGTTTTTCCTCTGCATTTACTGTGAGTAAATCAAGATCTGCTAGATGTGTAGATTACTGTATCTTATACTTTATTCAAGGTTACACTATCCATTTTATTTCGCTGCAAAAAGATGAGACTCTTCTGAATTGATGCCTTTCTTTTTTTTATAGTTTTGTATTTTTATCTCACACCATTTGATATTACAATTTTAACTCAGACATGAAATACGACCTCTGTGTTGTCAAACTATTAATTTCATTTAAGGAATTTTTCTCATATAACTAAGGTAGAAAAAGAAATCTTTAAAAACACTCTCTTTAAAATTTCCTGATTCCTGACATTACTCTTTGAGCCTTAAGTTTAATCTCAAGAACAACATATTTTTGGCGTCGTTTCCGGGGATGGAGAAACGAAGTTATTTTTCCCTGGGAAAATGACAAGGTAAGATTCTATATTTGATAGTGAACAAGGATTGAATGCACAAATTAAGGCTATTTTTATCTTTCACTTGGCGACTCCACCCTAGATAAACTGGCATCCGGTCGAAAGAATACCAGAAAGAACCCAGACGATAATTAGACCACACTTGTATCGGATCTCGAAAGGTTATTGAAACCAAAAGGATACCTCAAATTGACTACCGCATCAGTAGGTAAGATATACCAAGCTAAAGTTGCACAAGTCAATACTAAGGTTCATGTTGAAGAATCAACCCCTAAAGAGAATTTCAAACAAGTACCCTCTGTGAAGTCCTCAATTAGTAAACCCGAAGTTAGGTTTGAGAAACCGGAGGAAATTGTACCCAAAATAATGACTGAGATCGACCTGACTGATACTCCTAAAGGTTGGAATGAAAGATCCTCCCCTTTACCCATTTTCGTTAATACTCTGCCAATATCATCCTTGCTCGAGGTACAGGCTTTAGTCCTCTGAAATCTTGAAGATCAGATTGTATACCCTGATTCGTCTCCTACTGGGTCTCCTATTTATACATCCTGTAAGTCCGAGGAAACTAGTCCACGTTTCCCTTTTCCTCCTCTTCTAGACTTTTCATCTCCTAAAGACCCCTTTACGAAAATTCCTTCACCACATCCCAAAGAAGTTGGAAGATCACCACTTTGGTCCCTCAAAGTTTTTAAAAAACCTCTCTTTTCCCAAAGTCTGTCCCCTAGAATTCTAATGCTTGTCACTGGAGGAGGTGGTGCCGGAGGCGGAGGAGCAGGTGTATAGGGTCAAGGGCAACCTAGAATTCATTCCAAATTATCGACCAGATACACTCCCTTGGTCCTTCCTAGCATCCTTCATGATTTACCCAAAATTATATGAATAATTTACCGAAATTTATGGGAGAAGGTGATTTAACCGCAACTAAGCACATAGCCTTTTTCGATCAATTCGTTGATATCTGTTAGCCCTTGACCAAGTTTTGGAAACACTTGGTCATATTTGACCGTTTTTTGGACTTCAACATCCTATCAAAGATGGAGTGCCAGACGAAGCGAAGATTTCATAATCTTGGCCCACTTTTGGGTCCCTTTTTGGGTTTTGGGAAATATGTAATGGGAAAGGGATGTCGGCCTGTGGGTTTACCCATGCTTAGGCCCATTTTGTATGTATAAATAGAATATAGGAAAATATAAGAAGGAAGAAAGAGAGTCGAATAGTATGTATATGTGATGTATGCTAAGTGCAAGTGAGATCTGTAAGATCTTAGTGCCTATATGACACTTGCATAAGCTTAGTGCAAGTTACTGTAAGAAGTCGGAGAAGGCTTTTGTGCTATAACGCAAGGAAGAAGGATCTAGCGAGCTGCACATATATTTTGTCCTGTGCGTAGTAGGGTTTGATGGATATGTTCTTGTAACCGCTTGGCTAACGATAATAAAGAAGAAGAGTTGGTTGACGTAGCCCTAGGGTGGGGGTGAACCACGTAAATCTGTAAGTTATGCTTTTGCTAAGTGCTTTGGTATATTTAGATAGATCTATTTATGTGTTGTGCTTATTAGATGTGTATGAATATTAGATATGATATGTATGAAGAGGCTTAGTGCTGATTTATTGGATCTGATCTGTTTTACTGTTGCTAAGTACTAAGATACCTTAAATCTAAGTGAATGTTGCGATGCTCTGTGCTATTTGCGAAGTATAATAAGTATTGAATATTGATGAATGACCAATGATAAGTGTTATGTAAGCAATATAATCACAGATCTGTGTCCCAGCTAAGGTTGCAGACACTTGATTCTTGCAACCACCCCTACCTCTACGTCGGGTGAGACTTCATCTACTTCACAGGTGTTGCCAAAAGGGTCAGTAGTTAGGGTTTTTTTGGTGCGCTCTTGTATCATTTAACCATGGGTCTTCCCTTGTGCCAACAAATGGTTCTGTTGCCAGGACAGAAACTGTGATTGCTAGGAACTTAAGAAGAAGAAGCTTTGTGCAAAGATTCGTCCTGAAACTGTGGAAGCTCTCTATGTGGATCTGTGCCCTAGTGCATAGTATTCCACTTGATCTAAATATCTATGTGCTAAAGAAAGAAGGACAGACATGAAGAAAATAAGCAAGATCTGAACACTTTGTGCTCTAAGAAAAGTAAAAGTGGAAGTTTATAAAGAAAATAGGTCAGATCTGCAGAAAAGAGGTAAGATCTGTAAGCTTAGTGCTCTGATAAAGGTAAGAATAGTTAAAATTTATTAGTTAAGGAAGTTTTGTGCTTTGTAGAAGTAAGATAAGTGGAAATTTTTGTTTCTAGAGCATGGATCTAGGTATGTTTGATAGATTCTATACTAGCTTAAAAACTAGGGCATTAATAGATGAAAGAAAGTTTGATATGAGTAGATCTGATAAGAATAGTGATAAATATGTTATACCTATGCATAGAAAGAATGTTTGGACTAACAAATGGATGTAGGATCCTAGAAAGAATTGTTTGCAGGCTAGCTACCATGATCCTAGTACGTAGTACATAAGAAGTTGGCGATTATTTAAAAGAAAGAGAGGAGTGACCCTATGTTACAGTTGCAGAAAACCAAGCCATCTAGCTAAGGAATACCCTGGTGGAAGACCTAATTGTCTTTGCTGCAAAGCTATGGAGCATGAAGTATTAGATTGCCCTAGAATGATTGCTAACCTTGAAAGTATGAATTTGAACGAGGGAAACCCTAAGGAAGATCCATAAGAGGTATAACCCCAACAAGAATCAGAGAAGGTATTGATGCAAATGAAAGAGACCCTAAATGATCACCGATATGTTAAACTATCAGAGATTTTTAAAGAAAAAGAATGCATTGAAGCAAGAATAGGAGACTTCGATATTGACTCTGTCCTTGATGAAGATACACAAGTGAACATTATGCCAGAAAGAACTTGGGAAGCTATAGGAAAGCCTTCTATGATCCCTTCATTAGGAGGAATAGGACTATTCAAGGGAAAATGGATGATGTTATGTGGAAAGCTCGCTCAGATACCTATGACAGTCAATGGAACTTTGAAAAATGAAGACTTTGAGATTATTAAATTCATTGAAGACCACGTCATGTTTACCATGTTACTAAGAAAATGTTGGATTGATAGAGATCAAGCTAGAAAGAAGGAACAAAAAGAAGTCTTAGAACAGAAGAGACAAGAGTTAAAAGATTTCATGACCTGGAAGATCACGTAGTTGATTGAAGAACAGGAGAAAAAATCAAAGCTACCTGACACTAAAATCCCATATGTCAAAGCTACAAGAACAATGGAAGACATACCGAAGGTTGAAATTTCTACCCCAGATGAAGAAGAAGTGATACACCTGAATCCTAGGAAAGAATCTCAGCAACGCGAAGCGACTATGTCCAAGGAAAATAAGAATGGGAAAAGAAACACCGAGATGAATCTCACTGGAAAAAAGGCTAGGAAGATAAGAAAGAAGAAGGATAATATTGAAAAGTTACATCAGGTTCCAGAGGGTACCTCGCAGAAATAAACTTTGTAGAATTGGAGCTTCGTTGGGATATCAGAACAACGACATAGGGCACTTCGCCATGGCGAAGAAATATAGCCGTTGGAAGTCGATATTTTCGTTCGACCGCCGCTCCAAATGGGTTGAAAAGAATTGATGGATCATCACCAGACCATCAGACCATGCCATAATGGACAGAACAAGAATTAATGAGGCTCATACCCATTGCAAAGAAAACCGTTGCCAAGATTTCCTATTTATCTCGTCGCGCCATGTCCAAAGAACACTTTTTCCAACTGAGAATTTGAAGCCCGTAGACTAGAAATTGTATACATTGATCATCATTCCTTTGTTGTTCATTCCTGTGCAATGTCTAAGATCATTGTGACCTCGATAATTTACGCCAATTGCGTATGACCGAAGAGCTTAGTGCACTTGAAGAATCTACGAAGGAAGTACTTGCTGATCTCAGGACCGAGAAAGTCATGTCAGAAATAAGGATGTCTACAGGTGTGCAAGCATCATCCACAGGAGGAGTCCAAGCTTCTCCATCGACTGCTCATGGAGCAGGAACTTCCAGAACCACGACAGAGACAAGAATGAAGCATAGAGACGATATTGCAAATGCCAAGCTGATTTCGAGCATTCTACCTGCCTACCTACCCCCTCTAAGCGACGCCATCAACCGAGACAGTGTGCCCAGAGATTTTGACTATGCTTTGGTCACAGCGTACCTCCCGAAAGGGATACGTGTAGTTCGAGCCGACCAGGATAAGCTCGCAGCACTGAAGTTCAGTGACTTCAACCTTAGAGACTGGAATTCTTACAGCATGCTTTCCCCGCATAAGTACTTAACCGGGACTAAAGGAAAGAATTCGAATATTATCCTGCAGCCATGGAACCAGAACCTCATGCAGTTCACACTGCTCAATGTGATGAAGATCCCACACTTCGACCGACACTAGGAAGTAAACGCATGCATGAAATTGTTGTTATTGTGCTACCACGGAGGTTACTTATGGTTGAATCGTCGCATCACTGTGGATCCGACCTTGATCAATTGGATCATAGGGCTAAGCATGCAAGGCCCAGACCCATAGGATTTTTACCCTAGAAAGACCTCAGACCAAGAATTAGCATAGAGGATTAAAGAAACTTATGGCGATGTTGAGAAGGGCATGTGAGGTTACAAGGTAACCTATATCTAGAATGATGCAGTGCGCCTCGCATGTCAGTTGATCATAGGAAAGATAATTTGCAAGAACCGAATTTGTTGTTGACTTTGCCGAGAAGTGCCCAGAAGGACTTCAGATGAATTGGGCGCAATACCTCGTAAACCAGCTAGAGCTTGATTGTTGGGAAGCACAATACCAAGGGCATGAGTTCCACTTTAGCTGGCTTCTCATACTAATCGCAATCATTGCATGGGAAATGCTGGAAGGTGCGACCTTCCCCGACATCGATCCCTTTGAACCACTGGCCACTAATTTCATTACACTATGGTACTCCAACAACATGAACAAGTAGTGGAATTCCAATGTCGTCTTACATAATTACTACAACCAGTTGAAACAAGCCATCCATTTCGAGCCCCGGATGATCCTGAATACCCTCCATAGGTTTCGGCCCTTAATTAAGTTCAGCGCAGACCACCACTTCATTTATATAACAACATGCGCTAATGAGCACAAGCAGTAGTTATAGTCCTATTACAAACTAATAGAGGAAGACTTAGAGGAAATCACTAAGGAATGGTTGGCGGACCTCCTTATTCCAGCCAACCCTGCGGAGTTGTCCAATGTAGACAGCTTTAAAGCTGCACAAGATACACTCAGACCAAGCAAGATGAAGAAGCCTGAAGGGTTCACGATGTATACAGTGCATCTATAAGGACTGCCTCTATCACACCAGATGAAGGGGATGATAGCGAAGAGATAGAAGGTGCAAAAATTGGAAAATAGAAAGGTGAAGTACCATCGCCTAGGGACGAAGAGGATTCGTCAAAGAAAAGGAAGTTTTCACCTCCGAAATCTTCCTCCCAGAAGAAACCTAGAACCCCTGTAACCAAGATGTGGACTACCCTCACATTGGATGATTTTAATTTCATCATTGCAGCTGTGAAAGATTCTTCACAGGAGGTATTAGAAAAGCAGAAGGTGAAGCAAGAGAAGATCTATAATCGTATCGAGGTTGAAGTCCAAGGAGTGCAGCAGGCACTCTAGTCTAGCCTCACAGTCTCCATTGCACCTCTGACAGCAGGAACAGTAGAACCAGGAGATGAGCCATCCCAATTACACCAGATCATCGATAAAGTTGAAGCTCGCCTTTGACGAGCTTAGGAAGAGACAACGCAAGCCATCCAGGCTTTGACATAGGTACAGGAAGTATTTGTTGAGCAACACAGTGTTGTCGAATGAGAAAAACTTGCTCTTCAAGTACAATGGGACAAAGAGAAAGCAGAGCTACATAAGAGAAAGGACCAGTTGATCACGAAGTAGCTAGAAGTAAAGGAACAGGGCAACAGAGAACTTCACTCTGTGACCATCATAGAAGTGAGAGCTGAAGAACAAATTCCACAGCAGGTGGCACAGCTCGAAGAAGTGATTCAACAACTTCAGCAGTGCATCGCAGACTTGGAACTTCGCACTGTGCCCGAGACTCCTCAAGAAATCAAAGACCTAAGAGAGGCAAATTCTCGCGGTGAAGTTAGCAGAATGAAATCCATTTCTTTGGAATGCAAGCAGTTGAGATCTAAGAGCACCCAGACTTATGAAAACCTCACAGAGAATCCTGAGTTACAAGCATTGGAGTCGCAGCTCCAAGAAGAAAAGTAGCATGCAGATAGGTTACAAGCATAGCTGAAGGCCTTGTCACTAGTTGAAAGAATGAAGAGGTTTCCAGAGCAACGCACAACCCAACAACAGATCCACACGATCCAGACCAAAGTGATGGAAGTCTCTCAATGACTTCAACCAGTGCAAGAGAAGGCATGCCAACTGTTCACCGAAGTTGAAAGCCAAGGAGTAGAACTTGAATAAGTTGTGAGTGCAACAGAACAATGCCTTGAAGGACCATTCAATGATGCACTCATCTAGGATTTCACTGAGCAAGAGGCAGTAGCTCTACAGTAGGTTGAAGCAGCTCGAGCCAATATCAAGGCATTCGAGGCAAAATTTCCTAAACCAGAGTGACTCGGGACAAGTCACAGGTGAGTTTTGGGGGCCTGTTGGCCCTTGACCAAGTTTTGGGAACACTTGGTCACATTTGACCATTTTTGGGACTTCGACAGCCTATCAAAGATGGAGTGCCAGACGAAGCGAAGATTACAGAATCTTGGCCGACTTTTGGGTCCGTTTTTGGGTTTTGGGAAATATGTAATGGGAAAGGTATGTTGGCCCGTGGGTTTACCCATGATTAGGCCCATTTTGTATGTATAAATAGAAGATAGAAAAATATAAGAAGGAAGAAAGAGAGTCGAATAGTATGTTTATGTGATGTATGCTAAGTGCAAGTGAGATCTGTAAGAGCTTAGTGCCTATATGAGACTTGCAGAAGATGAGTGCAAGTTACTGTAAGAAGTTGGAGAAGGCTTTTGTGCTATAACGCAAGGAAGAAGGATCTAGCGATCTGCGCAGATCTTCTGTCTTGTGCGCAGTAGGGTTTGATGGCTCTGTTCTTGTAACCACTTGGATGAAAATAATAAAGAAGAAGATTTGGTGGACATAGCCCCAAGGTGGGGGTGAATTATGTAAATCTGTGTGTTATGCTTTGTGCCTTGACTTGATGTGCTTATCTCTGCTTTTGCTAAGTTCTTTGATATATTTAGATAGATCTATTTATGCGTTGTTCTTATTAGATGTGTATGAATAGTAGATATGATATGTATGAAGAGGATTAGTGCTGATTTACTGGATCTGATTTGTTTTACTGTTGCTAAGTGCTAAGATACCTTAAATCTAAGTGAATGCTGCGATGCTATGTGCTATTTGCGAAGTATAATAAGAATTGAATATTGATGAATGATCCATGCTAAGTGCTCTATAAGTGATATAATCACAGATATGTGTCCCAGCTAAGGTTCCAGACACCTGAGTCTTGCAACCACCCCTACCTCTACCTTGGGTGAGACTTCATCTGCTTCACAGGTGTTGCCGAAAGGGCCAGTAGTTAGGTTTTTGTTGGTGCGCTCTTGTAGCATTGAACCCTGGGTCTGCCCCTGTGCCAACAATATCCTTGGAATTGAGCATGAAGATGTCTACTCTAGGATTTTAGTGCAAACCTTTGAAGGACAAGTAAGAACTTGATTTTGAGGACTTACCGTAGGATCTCTACAGTCATATGACGATATAGAAAATGAATTTTTAAGACAATGGGGAGAAAAGAAAGACCATTTGTATTATTTGACTAAATTCATGGCTCTAAGAAAAATAAACTCTTAGTCGGTTCTCAAATTTACTTAGAGGTTCAACAAATTGTACAATAAGATCCCAGCCAAAGTTAAACCCTCTCAACCTACAACAAAGGTAACTTTCGCAGGGGATTTTGAACCCGACTTTGCCCTACTCTTAAGAGAAAGAAGGTCTGCCACTCTGGCAGGAATACAAGATGATGCCATAGAAATTGAATCAAATATTATGTCATCCGGTAAATTAAAGGCCAAGGTTGAGTCAGGAACCAAAGAACCTAAACGTTTCAAGGAACAAGAAGGATCCTACGGATCTGGGAAGTCTGCTGAAGAAAAAATGGATGAGATGGCTAAGATAATCAAATATCTGTCGAACACAATATCTATAATGGAACTATATCAAGCCAAACATGATCCTTTCGCTATAAATCAGTTTAGGAGAAACTCTAACCCTCAAACACAACAAATACAAGTGAAAAAAGAAGATCAAAAAATCCAAGCTCCTTTTAAAACAATAATTTTTATACAAAGGGATGATATGCAAAATTATGAGGGGTTAGAAGAGGATTTAAACAACCTAAGTGATCACGACCAAGAGCCTCATTTAACTAGACAGGATTATGAAAAGTCTCTAGACCTAGAACCCTTGTTTAATAATGAGGAAAGCATAAATAATTTGGGAGAGTCTGCATATCAAGGAATTGTCGACTTCATAATGGTCAAACTTCAACAGAAGTACAACCTAAGGCCCAGAGAAAAAAATTCTACAAACATTACACTGAAAAAGATTTTATCGATAAATAAAGTGAATGAGGCAGTTGTTACTAAGCTGCTAGTCGAAACACAAGCTGCCCGAACAAAATAGTTGAAATGAGAGCAACACAAACTAAGAAAACAGAGAATATTGAAGCACAAGATACAACGAGAGAAATAAAAAAAACAACCAGAGGTTTCAATTTAGAAAATAAACTAAATAAAATTAAGATCCCCATGCCCCTGGTTGAGCTTGCCAAGAATCCAATTTATAAAAAACAGATTGCTAAAATGATAAATTTCTCTGATGCAGAATGTCATGCAGACGTGATCAATCTACAAGATGAAAAACCTATGATTATGTTTGGTTCGCACATTGAAAATACTAAGGATTTTGTTGCTCCATTTTATATTACATTAACTGTGCATGATCACTTACTTCACAATTTCATGCTAGATTTTGGGGCCTCTCATAATTTAATTCCTAAAATTATTATGCAAAAATTGGGCCTCGAAATCACTAGACCTTATCAAGGTTTATACTCGTTCGATTCCAGAAAAGTTAAGTGTCTTGGCATGATCAAATATTTGGTGGTAAATCTTGCATAGATCCCTATAACGAGTATCCTTATGGATGTAGTTTTTGCTGACATCCATGCCAAATATGACATGCTCCTATCCAGATCTTGGGGCAAAAAATTAGGAGGATCGCTTCAGTTGGACATGACTTATGCTACAATCCCAGTTTTCGGTGGACAATTTACTCCATTATACAGAGAGACTAGACTGGCATATACTATAAGTGACCCCAAAAACCCAAACAATTACCTAGTCTATGTTGCCGATCAGGATTTAGGAAATTGTATTTTGTCAATAGATGATGACTTTGAAGAATGTATAGAAGAAGAAAATAAAAAAATAGAAAAAACAAAGAAAAGTGTAAATAGTAGAGAAGGAGTATGGAAAATGTTTTTTGATGGCGCATTGTCCTACGAAGGGGCAGGGGTTGGAGTGTTATTCTTAGGGCCAGGAGAGGAATAAGGTATCCCCTTTTCGTACTGATTACAGTGGGAAATTGATTATACAAATAATGTCTGTGAGTATGAAGCTCTGGTCTTAGGATTAGAAGCTGCCAGAAAATTGAAAATTGAACATCTAATAGTTTATGGTGATGCAGAGCTTATTGTGAAACAAATAAAGAAGCAATATCAAGCTAAACATCTAAGGCTAAGGTTATACAGAAATTGTGCCTGGGATTTGATAGAAAATTTCTTCTCATCCTTTAACATTCAACACATTCCCAAGATGGATAATCAGCAGGCAGACTCTTTAGCCAAAGCATTTGCGATGTTTGTACCACCTACTATCCTAAAACTGAAGTATCATATCGAAATGAGACACAGACCTTCAATCCCAAATAATGTTCAGCATTGGCAAGTTTTTGAAGATGACGAGCAAATCAAGCAGTTCCTAGAAATGGTTGATGAATTCTCTGAGACCCATATAGATCAGGAAAATCAGAACGACCCTATCTAGATCATGTAAGAAGGTGAAGATCCTAAAAAGTTCTAGGATAAGTTCGTGAATCACCGAATTCTTGTTCTTAAGAATAATCAGATCCCCATAGGTTTGATACCCTTAGAAATATTGTTTGACCAAGATGACATACCCTTAAAATATACCTTATGACCTCATCTCAAAGAGGTTGAAGACTGTAATATAGGAACTAAAGAAGATCCTAAACTAGTCAAGTTATCTAAATACCTTCCTGCCCAAGTAAAAAATAAGTACGTTGAATTTCTTAAACAATATAAAGATGTCTTTGCATGTTCCTATGACGATATAAGAACTTACGATGCATCTGTAATTGAACATAAGATTCCTTTGAAGCATGGTATCAAACCCTTTAGGCAGAAGCTGAGACAGATAAATTCTATCCTCTTTCTAGTGATAGAAAGAGAATTCAAGAAACTTCTCGATGCAAATATTATCATTCCACTTAGGTATTCTGAATGGGTAGCAAAATTTGGTACCCATCAGGAAGAAGAGTGGAGAAATAAGGCTTTGTGTAGATTTCAGGAATTTAAACCGATCATCCATTAAAGACAACTACCCTCTGCCAAAAATGGATCATGTCCTGGAAAAATTGTTGGAGCTAATAGAATGTCTATGATTGATGGTTTTTTGGGATACAACCAAATTGTTGTCCACAAAGATGATAAAGAAAACACTGCATTTACCACCTTGTGGGGAACTTTTATGTACAAATAAATGTCGCTTGGTTTGATGAACACAAGGGCCACTTTTCAAAGAGCGATGGATATAGCTTTCATTGGCGAGAGAGATAAATTTTTTGTTATTTACTTAGATGATCTAACAGTATTCTCCAATTATGATGCAGAACATCTGGTTCATCTCAAACAAACCTTCGAGAAATGTAGAAATTTTGGTTTGTCTCTTAACCCTAAGAAGTCACATTTTGTTATGAAAGAAAGCAAGCTTATGGGTCATATAGTTTCAAAAGATGGAATCAAATTTGACCCCAAGCGAGTCAAGGCTATTGACACGATAAACATTCCCATAAATGAGAAAGAAATCCAATCTTTTTTAAGGAAGATAATTTTTTTGAGAAGATGTATCCCTAACTTTGTTGAAATTGTCAAACTAATCATAGATATGTTGAAAAAAGATAGTGAAATGAAATGGACTGTCGAAGCCAAAGAATCATTCGATCGAGTTAAGAAATCTATAAGCGAAGCACCAGTGTTATCTAGTCCAGACTATAATAAGGAATTCATGATCTTTCTTTTCGCATCTGAACATACTATCACACTGGTGCTCCTGTAAAAGAACGAAGAAGGTTTCGAGCAGTCGATATCCTTTTTCAGCAAAAGTCTCAGGGATGTCGAATTAAGATATGATATACTGGAAAAAAAAGCTTACATAGTGGTGAAAGCTCTCAAGGCTTTCAGGACACATGTGTTGCATTCTAAAATAATGCGTATGTGCCAATAAGCTGTTACACATTATTTTCATCACCCTTATGACCATTAATGGTGTAAACCTATCTGTTGCCTTCAGAGGGGCCAATGGCCTAAATTCCTAAAGAATGAAGGGAGAAGAACTTTTACTAAGAGAAGAAGTTGTATTTTCCTTTGTAAAACCCATATCAAAGAGGATTTCTGCAGGCTGCACTATAGCCAGGGTGAGGAAATTCCTGGTTTCCACAAGCTGCACTATAGCCAGGGTGAGGAAATTCCTAGTTTCTGTAGGCTGCACTATAGCCAGGGTGAGGAAATTCCTAGTTTCCACAGGCTACACTATAGCTAGGCTGCGGAGTTTCCATAGGCTGCACTATAGCTAGGGTGCGAAAATTCCTGTACGTGGGAAAAACGAGCGTCTTCTCGATGCTTCTATAAGGAGAATATTCTATTGTGAGGTGGCCTCTAAATGGTTTGGATCTTACCCACTTTCATGATTTAGTGGGATCATCCTAACCTCCTCACTTTATCCTCTTCATCTTATAAAAGGAGAGGCGATCTCATGGAGAAAGTTAGTTGTTTTGGCTTGAGATTGTTAGCTTGGTTAGAGTGGCTTTGAGCTTTTCTTTGTCAAGATAGATTGTGAGTAGCTATCAGATCTATGGTCTCAGAATCCTTGGAGCAAGAAGTGTGTGGGAAACAAGGAACTGCTGGAAGGAACCTGACAACATCAAGGCATCTGGTTGTATCTTTCTTCCAAATTATATAATACAATGGCATGTTTCTTTCTCATAAAATCATTCTCATTTTATTTCATGACTCCTTGATCACATGCATAGGTTGTCATTGAATATACTATTGTTTCTTTCACTTTGGTTGGTTTGTGTTTCATTGCAGGATCAATATCACAAAAGCACTGGAGTGAAGTAGGGACAATAAAGACATAAGGAAGCGATATTCAAAGGTATGTCATCTATTCCTTATTTGGTAGTGAATTCAATGGTAGCAACTTAGGGAAAGCGTCATGTCTTGTCTTGTTTTGTTCTAGATCCAGGTGGATCTAGGGAGATTATTTTATGTCCACATTCATTGATTTATCCAATAACACAAGGTCCATCAAAGATATCCCGATACAACCATACAGTGATGGTAGGAGAGGTCGGTGGTTAGCTACAATTCAGGAGTTCGATCTTGAAGTAAAACTGACCAAGCTAGTTAAAGGTCAGGGCTTGGTGAAATTGTTAGCATAATAGAATTTCAGGGCACTTGGGATAAACCACTTGGAATCACATGGCTATATCCCAGATATAGAAGAACTTGATGATCAAACCCCTACAATCTAGATCGAAGATAAATTTTCTTCCTCCGATTGGTATCGCGATATTGTTTCATACCTCCTCACCCTTGGGTGCCTGAGTGACATGACTCCATCAAAAGAGAGAACGTTGAAGCTACACACAGTTAAATACTATATCATCGAAGGTCAACTTTACTGGAAGGATCCTTTAGGTTTCTTTCTACGTTGTTTAACATAACTTGAAACAAAGGATGTCATAAATGAATTTCACGAAGGAGTATGTGGAGGACATCACACCTAGAGGGAAATGGCCTACAAGATTATAAGAGATGGGTATTATTGGCCAAAGCTATTTACTGATGTGAATGCCAAGGTCAGAGCCAAAGGTCAGAGCCTGCAACCCTTGCCAATTGTTCTCTGGTAAGCAAAATCTCTCTGCACTGCCTTTATTCCCAGTCAAAATAGAGGCTCCTTTTCAACAATGGGGTCTGGACTTCATCGGAGAAATCCACCCACAATCAAGCGCCCAACATAAATGGATTTTAAATGCTACTGATTATTTTACGAAATGGGTTGAAGCCATTCCAACTTGGAATGCCATTGATTCGATGGTAATAAACTTCTTGGAAGAGAACATCTTATCGAGGTTTGGTTTCCCTTGAAAAATAGTCACGGAAAACACGCAAGCTTTCAAATATATGGAAATGGTAATTTTTTGTCAAAAATATAACATTGTACTAGGAAATTCGACAACCTACTATCCTTAGGGAAATGTTTTGGTTAAATCATGAAATAAGAGTTTTATGAATATAATAAAAAAAGGTTTTGACAGAGAATAAGAAGGCTTGGCTCGTTCACCTGAAGTACGCCTTATGGGCGAACCAAATCGGTACCAAGAAATCAATAGGTATGTTTCCTTTTCAAATGGTTTATGGTATTGACATTGTCCTTCCCATCAATCTCGCTCTTCCTGTGATAAAGTTATGGAAAAATGAAAAAGAGGAGCCAAATGACGTTACGAGGAGGATAAACCAGATAATCGAAGTCCAAAAAAATAGGGCCGAAGTAGATGACAGATTTCAAAGATACCAAGATAATATGAAATCCCTTTTCGATAAAAAAATGAAAGATAAGGAGTTTCTTCCTGGTGATCTAGTTTTAAAATGGGATGCTAGAAAAGAAGATGTGAGAAAAAATGACAAGTTTGATCACCTCTGGTTCGGACCATTCAGTATTGCAGCTACCGAGGGAAAGAATTCCTTCCTACTGGAAAATATCGATGGAAAAATGTTTGGTGCCCATATCAACGGGGGCTATCTAAAACATTTTATGCAATAATCTTGCTTCACCTTACCATTGTACATACTGGTTTGATTTCTCGTTTAATTTTGCAATTTCATTTTTTTTCGTAAATTATCTGAATTTTACCCTTTTGTTGTAAATAAACCTAGTCTTATTCGATATAATAAAAGAAAAATATAACATATATGTGTTGCATATCATTTCTATTCTGCAAAATTCACTAATTTTTCCTATCTTGTTCTCATGCATAATGCTTACTATTAGAAGAGAAATGAGGAGGTATCCAAATCCAATGCTCAATTTTCAAAACATTTGTTTTCTCTCAAAACAGGTGATGAATTAATAATTTCTTTGATTGAAAATGTAAACGAACTTCGAGGTATGAACTTCTATGCTTAATGTTTATCTAAAATGCTAAAGAGACCTTATCGGACATAAACAAGGTTCTACTCATGTAAATGTAGTCACTCGATCACAGATCAGAAAAATATAAATCGACAATGAATTATGAAGCCTTACCCATCGAATGAAAATAAAACAAAAATGAAATAAAATGAAAAGAAAATAAGAATGAAAAAGGGGGTTAAAAAGAGAAGCTTGATTATCAGGAAGTGAACTTGTGTAAAATTGAGATCCTTCTATGTCAGACCCTCTGAGTCCTCGTCCTATTTCATTCTACCTATATTCAAATGGTTACTCTATTCTGATTTACAATACTTGGCCTTAAGTCTTCATAGAAAGAAATAAATTTGCCTTGACTCTGAAAACTTAAAAACATATCTTCAAAACAAGATTAGGCAAAAATATTTATATTCCTCTAATTTTAATTGAAACAAAGTATGTCTAGGATAATCTTGATAACTTTAGCTCTTCTAACAGATTTTAACTGATTAGTTCGCTCAAGGCCAATCCCTGGAAAATTAAAGTTCCCTATAATATCTTCCCTATAGGAGAAGATGTATTGAAGATCGGGAGAGAGATAGTTCAGAGTACAATAAAAAAAAAATTGACAGACCTTCATTGTCAAATCTTAAGCAGATAGCATCCCTTGTATGATATATACAAATTGATTGCCCCCATTTCAAAAATATAAAAATATAAGATAGATGGTGAAAGGAAATTCATAAAATGATTGCCCCCATCTAGTCTAAGACAATTGGTGACAGGAAATTCATAAACCTATTGCCCCTATTTTTTCCAAAAGAGATGATGAAAGGAAATTCACGTAATGATTTCCCTCATCTCAATAAAATGAAAAAATTCTAATTGAAGTGGTGAAAGGAGATTCAATGGGAGATGTAGATAACTTCATCGGGTTACTGAACAGGCTCGCTGGTAGTGAAGCAATATCTATGGTATCTTTAAGGTTGTCATACATGTATAAACATACTATGATATCTAGTTCTCTTTCCAATAATATTTACATTATGAACGAACAAGAGATTCCCTAAATAAATTATTAAAAATTACTTAGCCTTGATGCGAACAAAATCGACCAAAGTCTGATATTTTAGTTAAATTTGTTTTGATTATCTTAAGCAAATCCAAACTCAGTTTCAGGAAAAGGAAACTTATTAATAGCCTAACTTAAGATCAATAATTGATTATGTTTTGAAGGTTTTCTGAGAATCGGATGAAGTCTGATTTTTCTCTGTATGATTTTTTCCCCAAAGGTGTTTCCTAGAAATACAAAGATGACTCCATTTACCCAATAAAGGCACTTGGTCTACTGTTCTTCCATGCCTCGCATGGAGATGTGATCCCCAGATAGGAGCCTATGTTGGAACATTTATAATCCTAAAACTTTGAGCTTGAAATTCTCCACCCCATGGAAAATATAATCTGTCCCAAGCGCTAACTTATAAATAACTTTGAACTTTAGACCAAAATCATTTCTGGTTAAATTATAACAAGGTGTGTGTAATATCCGCCATTGATGAAATTTTGTGGTTGATCGAATGATCCTTATCTCTCTGGAGTATTGGAGCCACTTGATTGTTAAAGAGTCAAATCACTAAAGGTCGCTTCAGAGTTTCGCACTTCGGGAGTTTCGATAGATATTCACGATTAAAGTACCGAAGCCCGAAAGTGTCCATTATCACTTTTTCATAAACCTTTAAAGGACACGAGTCATAGTACACATGTATCTTTTGAGTCTCCCCTGGGTTGACACGTGGCATCCTTTTCCGACATTTTCATCTGAAGTTTCATACGATTCGTAGTAACACATGGTACCCCTGGTCTCGACATGTCATCTAGAATGATGTCATCTTCGACACATCACTATGGGGGATGGCCTTTCGGGAATATAACAAAGAGCTAACTCGCAAATTCATGAAGAACAAAAGTGTCGAAGTATTAAGTCTTAATTAATTAAGTTAATCTTGGTCAAGGATAATTAACGACTTCGCGTTTCAGAGTTCAAATGTTTACCCTTCATCGTATCCTAAAATCTTTGAAGTCTGAGTTTCTGAAGCACTGGAACTTAAACAGAATTAATTAAAACTTAAAAGTGATTATCTGATAATTAATCATTTCGCAGTTTCAGGTTGCGGGAATTTCTTCTTGAGCTATATGTAAAAATCCTGAAGTCTGAATACCCGAGGGCACTTAAAGCTAAACACGATTAATTAATGTTTTAAAAGACATTATCTCATAATTAACCTTTCGTGGATTCGGGATTCGGGAAATTTCAAGTCCGTTTCATCCAAATCCCCTGAACCTGAACCGTCGATATTAATGGCATTTATCAAAATTCAACGGTAATGATTTTTAGCTTAGATCACGGATCGCCAGATATAATTTCCCATTAAGGTTAATAAATTTGTCATCTTTAAAGGTATACTAGAATCCATGCACCTGATGTGAATAAAAAGGCTTGATTTTGAATTTCATTTTCACCTTTCACAGAATAATAAGTTTTATCCAACTGAAAAGCTCACTCATTCCCCTGCAATAGGTAACCCCGTTCTGATTTTATTGATATCATGGAACCACAGAAGATGATTAAAGCAGTCGATGAAGGTGCAAATCCGAATGCAGACATTTTATCAGATACCACACCACAAGCCATAGACACTGTGAAATCTTGGACATAGGTGTTCGAGATCCTGCAACATGAGCTTATAAATTGCCCAGACGATTCTGACGATGAAGTGAATGACACTCACGAAGCTAAACTCAAGTATATGGCTCATCCGAAGCTACACAAAATAGTTGCACGACCGAGGCTCATACCATATAATGACATGATAGGTTGGGCCTTGGAAAACATCGACGTCCAAACCAAGAGCATTTTCAACTCTCAAAAGGTTGTTGTTGGATATTTCTGACCCGAACACATACAAGTAATGTATAAGGTATCCTTCGATTTTAAATATAATTAAAATTTCTCATTCATGCTGGAGTTTGAGCAACAAGTGTATACAATATGACAGAAGCTATCCTGATATAATTAAGTCATGGTGGGGGCACCCAAATAAATTTAGAGCCGACGCTCATGGAATTTATGCCATAGCATCGTTGGATGTTCATATGATCTATGTAGTTATGATTCTTTGTAGGCTATTCGGAAAGAAGAGTCCTACCCATTTCCTAGTGGCATGGGTGTCAATTATGCACAAGGTGACCGAGGGCTACTCTTTTAACTGAGCCAAAATTTTATCAGACAATTTGGCTAAGGAAATTACACAATACAAATTAGCGAAGTTGAAGGGGAAACCCAACCTTTTCTATATGTCCGCATATATCATGGATGTTATTTGCTTCATAATCCCTTTTCCACTGATGAACTAGAGTTGGACCTCGACCAATGTTGAACCTATTCACTTCTATCACTCCAAGTTGTGGGAAGACAAGGCCAAAGATTTCTTCTATGAAATTTTCCACCATGTAGTGGTGCTTGTTCATATAGCTTTATATGGTTTCCCACCCCCACGAATTTCAGACAAAATAATGGTGAATCTGGGAAAAATAACAGGTTGGTTCATCGACAAAAACGTCTCTTACATCAGGGTTTTTGGATTCTCATTCCCTCCCCATGCTCTACCGAGGTTTTTACGAGATTGTCTAGTATTCCGAGAAGTGGCTTATCAAATAGTGATAGGGGGCATCAACAAGGAGCTGAACGCAACCCAGAAAAAGGTATGGCCTACCTTCCCTCTCTAGGTTGGTATGTTTTCATTATTAGACTTTGGTCACTCCAAGGTGGAGGATGTAGCTCTGGAGGATGTCAAGTTGGTTGACATCAAGTTTAAAAGGCATGACCCACAGAAAATCGTGGAAAACCACTTGGCCCAATAAAACCTGAAGAAATATGTAAACGAAAACTCCCCACATGATGACATATTCAGGGGAGTCAAGTCTTATGAGGAAGTACTGAATAGAGTCCAAACCATGTCACAAGATCAACAGGCCAATTTTTTCATCTTTCAAAGGAACAGACGAAGCAGCTTGCCAAAAGTACTATGAGGAGAATCAGTAGCCACTCCATCTACACAAGAAACTGTACCTCTGGGATTCAAGGCAGGGAGTTCTGGAAAACAAGATACTGAGGAAAATCCAAAGAACACCAAAGCTTCAATGTAGGAATTGAAAGCTTCACTATCAAGTCCATTAGGCCCTCAAGCAATGGCTCATATCAAAGCTTTCCTAAAGCAAGGGTAGGATACATCTCCTTCTACACCAGACAAACCCATTACCAATGCAACAGAGAAACAACCATCCACAGATATAGGTAACCCCATTATTTCATTGACACCATTGCATTCAAGTTTCGGAAATCCCAGTTCCGAAGTCATCTTTATAGATGATCTTACCCCAATTTCAGCCAAAGAAATGCCTCCTTCATACTTCTTTTTCAACAAGAAGAGGAGGGCCATCATTAAATGAAAAATGCATTAGAAAGATGGTGCAATAGAAAAAAGGAAAAGAATGGTGTATGATGGACAAAAACGAGATGATACAAAATTCGCCAAGGAAGTGGCAGGTTCTTTAGGTGCCTTTTCCACTACAAATCAATGGTCTGTAGAAAATTTGGCCGAACAACTGCAACATAAGTCCATGTTGGTATAGAAACTTCGAAAGAAAATACACACAACTGAGCAAATTGTCTAGGATAGAATGAGTCAATATTTCAAGCAGATCAAAGCATATGATAAACATCAAATTCAAAAGTTACAAGCTAACTTTGAAGAGCTCCATCAGAATTCACAAGCTAATCAAGGACTGATCATCGAGCATGTGGAACTAATAAAACAATTTCAAGCTAAGTTGGAGTTGCCGAAGGCACCTTAGTGGATATTTCGGCTTTCCAAACTCAAGCAATGGAAATAAATGAAAAACTGGAAAAATCCCAACTGGATCTTTTTACAAAAGTGGAAGCCATCCAGAATTGTTACCAGGTAGTAGACCTTTCCTTGAAAAACATCTACATTAAAGAAAGAGAAGCTCGCTTATATTGGGTTAAGTTTGAAGAGGTTGTCTTACTGGTACTAAAAGATGATGTCTCGTATGTTCCTAGTCTGTCTCTTTCTAATCAAACCAAAGGAGACATTATTTTAAAGGCATGGGAAACAAATCCAGCCGAAAGCAAAAGACTTGCCAGAGAGGTAAATGAAGCCCGTCTAGAATCATTGTCATTACTAGACAAAGGACTAATTGATTTTAAAGGAAATTCTATCTCCGAATCCCTGGTTCAAATTGATATAGAAAAGAACCAATATAATTCCATAACCAAAAGAAGAAGCTCTGACGACCATTCTGAAATTGAACGAGATTGATCTCCTTCAAATAAATAGATGGATAGTAAACCCAAGTTTGAAATTGCAGGCCACATCTCAAGGAGAGAAAAGGATACAAGAAAATTTTCCTCAGGTAGATAGGAAGTTATACACTTTTGAGGTGAATGAAGTAACTGAGCCTTCAGGGTTGGTGGTGAAGTTAGCGAGTAAATGAATCCAATGTGTTGAATATGGGAAAGCAAGCACATCAGGAAACAAGTAAGAAAGTGACATCGCATGACTGCGTATAGCCGAAGGGAAAAATGGAAACAAATCTATGATGGCCAGAACATTGTGTTAAGGTATCAATAAGATCATATGATAGATATATCCAGGCTAAAGAGCGAGGAAAAGAAACATCCCTGCTAGCAGATGAAGATGCCAAGGAAAACGCTAGTGTAACCTTTCAGATTTTACATTTTGTTGCCTTACTCAAAAAATGTTTGCCATTTCTAAATTATGAGAATTCCAACTGTTTTGAGTTGAGATAGTTTTGTATAAATACATAGATTCAATATCTATCACAGGCTGCTTTTGGCCGATTGTGATAGAGAAGACTCTCCTTATTGAGTATTAATACAAGTGCAGAAAGAGATTCCAAATTTTGTCTAGTTTGGGTTATGTGTTCTTATGTTTTTCCATATCTCAACATTTCTTTTTGCATTCCTTGATAAATGTTTGATTTCAATTTAGTACAACCACTACTGTAATCGTATTGCATCAGTAATTTGTTAGGTGAGCAGTTTTTCCTCTGCATTTACTGTGACTAAATCAAGACCTGCTAGCTGTGTAGATTATTGTATCTTATACTTTATTCAAGGTTACACTATCTATTTTATTCCATTGCAACAAGGTGAGACTCTTCTGAATTGATGCCTTGCTTTGTTTTACAGTTTTGTATTTTTCTCTCACACCATTCGATATTACAATTTTAACTCAGACATGAAATACGGCCTTTGTGTTGTCAAACTGTTAATTTCATTTAAGGAATTTTTCTCATATAACTAAGGTAGAAAAATCAATCTTTAAAAACACTCTCTTTAAACTTTCCTGATGCCTGACATTACTCTTTGATCCTTGAGTTTAATCTCAGGAACAATAGACGTGAATGGTACTTTTCTCTTCCTGCTTCTAGCATATGTTCCTTGAAATATTTCCATGTTGTGTTCAACAAACACTGTAAAAGGTACTTTCCACATGAAATGCTTCTTGAATATTGAAAAATCTTAATCTTGAGCTCAAAGGATAGTAGATGTTTCCTCTTATGATGAACTTTATGAAGGTATTGCTGAAACAAAAATTAAAGAAGAATTAGTTTGAGAATAAAACATTTTAAACTCCTTTATTAAAGAGGAGCTTGAAAAATATGGTCATGATCTACAGTTTTTCGATCCCTTGCATTTATCTTTCATACTGCATGTTCAAGATCAACAATTTTTAAAGAAGGAATATTTATATCTTGAAACAAGTGATAGTCATGTGCAAGAAAAAAATGATCACGAAATGGTTGAAGATATTTTTCAAGGTACAAAAGTAGTAGATCATGTTAACCACTATTTAAATCAATCTGTTTATGACATACTTGAAGTTGAACAAAATCCATTTGTTGGTTATGAAGAAGAGAAAGTGCCTTTTTAGTAGACTTTTGTTGCAGGATCATACAATGAGCCCACCATTGAAAAAGCTTATGAGAATATTTCTCAAGTTATATCCCTTAATGGTCCACCTTTGTTTGATCACTATGGAGATAGTGATGTTGGAGACCAAGAACAACCACTAATTTGTGTAGATCAAATATTTAATATTTTTAATCATGAGTCAAAAAGATCTCAGGAGAGGCGGTGTAGTTCCAAAAGGAATATGCCAGATTTGTTCGGTCATAAATAACAAGTTGAAGATTGGCTTGCAAAACATCAATTATATGAGAATAATTGTTCAAATTAATTACTCCAGTAAATATCATTGTAGATCAACAAGTTTGTATTCACCATTCTTGTACTTGAATCTATAGAAAATATTGAACAACATGTGATCAACAGTGATATCGACCTACAACAATTTTCAATTTTGCAGACAAATCAAATTGCAAAAGTTCTAACATTGATGAAATTCACTTTCTTGGATCAGCTAGAGGTTTTTTATAAATTTCAGGATCCAATAGTAGCCTGGATGGATTCGTCATTTCCACAGATCCCAAATGCTGCAAGTTTTGGCATATCATCAATTTGCAATTGTGAGTACATGTTTTTTGTGGATTTTTTGTTGTTCATGATATTATTTCTTCATGTCTTCTTACTTAGCTACAAACAAGGATTACATTTCATCAGTCATATGCTTTTATGGCTCCATTGGAAATATGATTACACTTGATCAAGCAATAGTTCAGTTGATTGGAGTAGGAGTAGGAGTAGGAGTGTGCGTAAATATTCTTGCCATGAAAGTATTTGGTTTTCAGTTTGAGTAAAACACTCAGTTTGCATCTGGTTAGCAACAGTATGTTTTGGTTTCAGAATAAGTTGCACAAATTTGGAAGGAGGTGAAGGACTCCTATCCCAATGGATAAGGCATTGGAACTGCATATCCTTGGAGCCTCACATGGAGGTCTCCATCCATTATGGAGATAGATGTTAGCACATTGGATTTGTAGGGGTCAAAACACTTTGGTTTTGTCTTGTTTTGAGTCATAAGGTTTTAAAGTATTAGGCTTTGGGTTATATTTCATGTCATAACTCAATTATTTGATTTTTTCAATAAGCATAGTCTTGTTTTAGTCTTGGTTTAGAGCCTTAGTGTCATGTTATTATTTATCATCACGAGGAGAATAAGGGTCCACATGGGTCACACTCTTGGTATAAAAAACATCATCATCATGATATGCCTTGTCTCAAATATTTACACAAGTTTCCATTATGTCATTTTCCAACCGTTTAGAGGTCAAGTCAGAGGTCAGATCGATTTGCTTCCAACTCACGTAAAACATTTCACAGCAGACTAAGAAGTACCTCATTGCACTAGTCTCTTATTGTTTCACTTTGGAAAGGTGTCAGGGGAGATTTCATTGTCTTCAGCGCTTTCATTCAGTATAATTTTCAAATATTATGACAAGGAATAAACTCTAACAGTTTCCTTGAAGCGTGCTACTGGAATTTGAAAATTGGCACTGCATACTGGCGCTACGAACTTGTTGTAGAAGATTGTTCAAGATTGGATGCCTCTCTATAAGTCCAGCTCAGGTTCCCAAAGCACCATCCTAAATTCAGACATACCAGAAGTTGTAGCAGGTTTATCAAAGGTTTTCAAGGCTTCTTGCATGGTTTTGGAATCATTTGAGTTGTTTTGGCACAAAACATACACCTACAAAAAAGTTCCCAGTGCCTATTGTCAAAGGCGCCACGAACTGGTAATTTGGGACAGTTTGTAGCAATTAGCACACAATAGAGTCATGTGTTGATCATAACATTTGAATTCCGAACTCGGTTCTTCTAAAATTTTGTGTGGATAAGAACCATATTACCATTGACTTGCTGATGAAAACTAAGACCGACCCAGTTCGTAGTTTGGGAGAAAATTCAAAATCATCACCTACAGGAAAGTTCACAACACATGTTGTCAAAGGTGTTGCGTTGCGAACTCTAATAGTTTGATAAATCCAAGTTGTAGGAGGGATGCCACCTATCTGAGGGGGTTCGAATGGTTTCCTAGGAGGTAGTTGGACATGAGGGACATGTGTTCTATCACCAAATCAAAGATAATGACCTGTTTCAAAAGGCATTTATCACAATAGACAAGATCCAAAAAAATAGGAATTTGTTATGTTTTTGTTGGAATCTTTTGTAACAAAGTCCTAAATGGAGGAGGATCCTATGTAGCTCCTTGGTTTCGACCTCCTTAGATTAGAGAGATATCATTCACTATATATGAAGTGGATTTTGATAAGGAAAGGGTTGTATTCATGATCTAAAGGAGGAGAGAGCTGGAGGAGCAATTTAGTTGCTTATTTATAAGCATGAGGGCATGTTTGTAATCAACATTTCTACCATTAAAGATTCATGAGAGTTGTTTATCAACTTGTCTTCTTTGTCTTCCATTTATTTTTGTAAATTCTAACCTTGTACAATATCTACTGCAAACTGATATTTAGAAAAGAACAGAAAAGATACAATGGCAAATACAAACATTACACAGAGATTTTTCACCTGGAAACCCAAACTGGGAATACCAACATATATTATATTCATATATTGCGTTACATTGTTTACAATACAATATACATATAGGAGCCAGCGGCATCCAAAACCCTAACCCAATGACCTGGATTAGTCCAAAACCC
>JASDQU010946278.1:12269-28473 GCA_032191745.1 Picea mariana
CTTTTGAAAGAAGGACGATAAGTTCAATCGTGTATGCTGTGTAATAACTCCCATCAGCAGTCATCAAGATAAAATTGTTTCGGGTTTCGTTTCTACTGATTTATAGGCTGAGTAATCAGATAAAATATTTATTTTTCAGTATTGCAAATTCAAATCCATGTTAAAATCAAAATATTATAATTTTGTTTAATTTTCATTTTTTAAATGAACTTATTTATGATATATATAAATATTTTGTATTTTTAACATCAGAATGTAATTTCTCCATTATGTGAAGTGTCAAGTTTCATGTGAGTCCCATGTGATGTGGGACACTTATAGCTTGGTTGCTTTGCAACATCAAGGTTACTTGGTTTAAACTATGTCTCTTCACCTACAACATACTCATACTCTATTTTATGCTAGTGGCTAGTCACACTTCTACTTTAGTGAAACTCTTGTATACTTAGACATTGGTTAAGTGCTTTAACAGTGAACACTTAGTGAAATTTAAGCATATATCTATGAGAAACCAAGAGCACAATGGAACAAATGAAAGACAAACACATATATAGTGCAGACAGCGTGAACTATGCCTAACACCTCGCTAAGTTTTTTTTACGCGAACCAATTACAACATGACCATTATCGACTCGATTTACAACAAGGAGGAGTCAAATGTCTAGCCTCACCTCAAGAAGACACTCATATAGAGATAGTCACCATGACTCTCTATTGCAACTATCTTTGCATCCACCTTCGGTGCACTTTAGACATGCCTCCAACAAAAGAGTAGTTGTCTCTTTATTTCTGCAGACTTCCCTGATTTCGGTTCTACCTCACACATGACTCCAATAGACCTGCATTTATAGACTTGGTCAAAATCATCCCCAAGAGAGCTCACCCCACTCTATCCATAAAATCTTTCTCAAGGAACCACAAGTCCTCCCAAGTGAAGTGACTTGGATCCTTGAGGGAACTCTCCCTCTTCGTCTACCTCAAAATTGTAGGGTTCTCCTTGTCTCCATGTTCTTCCAACCTTGTCTTCCTTGGTCATGCGCCCTTGTTCTCTTATAGGCTCTCCAAAGGTCACCATTGTAAACCGTCACATCCTTTGGGTTTGTCATGCCCCTTCACAAACCCATATCCAAATGAATCGTCATGCCCCATTGCAAACTCGATCACCCAAATGAACCCATGTGTTCATCAATTGTCATGCCCCTTGGGGACAATGCACCCATCCTTGGTGCACCCCTCATGTTGGTGCACCCCATTTTTTGAATCGATCTGTCCTCTTGTGTGTGTGCACCCCTTAGGTGAGTCATGATGAGTCTCGTAAGTGGGCCACCCATGACTTTGTCGATTTTCCTTCATTGATGGAGCATCTAAGTATTGTCCTCAACTCTTTGTCAAACCGTCCATCGTTTTACTTACATTGCAAGGCACCTTGGGTGGAATCACCCCTTGGGATGTTGCGCGTTCAAAGAAACCCAAGTTCCCTCTGTATGAAGACGTTTGTCTCCTCATTCACACTAAGTGTTATGCATGCCCAATTCAAACTGTGCTATAAGTGCACGAGCCTGAGCTAAACTCTCGAGGCCTTACATCCTCCCCCACATTAAGTCGTTGTCATATTCAAAAACATCCACAAAATTTGTGATCTTGAAGTCTCTTCCAATTTGTGTCTCCACCGCAATTAAGTCTACTAGAAACCCCAAGTTTCATGCCAACAAGAAACCAAAAAAAAAATTCAAAGTGAAAACCCCAAGTTTCATGCCAACAAGAAACCAAAAAAAAATTCAAAGTGGAAACCCCAAGTTTCCAACATGCACAACAATCATTCGCAACTTGTGAAACCATCCACACTTCCCTCTACTGAAAGTTGTGTGTGACCAAACTATATGCAATTATTGAAATATGTCTCCTTCCCAACTATGTTCGCAATGTCTAAGATGCCACTATCTTGTTGCGATGCTCACTCTTCGTTTTGTTGTTGTTGTTATTGACTACACTACTATTGCCACCTCAACCAAAGCTTAAAAAATGTCTAATTATTGAACTTCTATGAACTTGTCATTACACCCATGCTTCAATCAACTCTTCCATGTCTCCACACACTGCATGCCTCAATTCCTGCACTGGTTGGGTAGTGTTACCCCGTCATTCTAGGGGTGTAATATACCTAAGTTTTCTAGGATAGGATATTAGTGTTATGGTTTCAAATTGCGTGTTTTGGTTATGTGATTTTCTCAAACACTTCACATTACATATGTTTCCATGTTATAATTGGATTGACAATTTTCTACAAAAAAATTGCATTCATTCTACTAAAAGACTTCCGTCAAGCACATTGTATGCAATCGAAGTACATATGAAGTAAAAGAGACAATATGGTGTATTTTTATTATGAGTGGAGATATGAACACAACAATAAAAAATATCTAATGGCTGCTATGGAAGCTGCAATACATCAATGAAAACACACAACACTTAAACCAATAACCTGAAATAATACCACAATGTCCTCTAGTAGATGGTGTGCCCTCCTCCAAACTATATAAAGGCTATCTCCAAGCATTAAAGATGATTTCTTTCTACTCCAAGGGATCTCCAAGACTCACGTTTCCTTCTCCATGGGATCTCCAAGCCTCATGTTTCCTTCTCCAAGCAATATCGATCATCTCATGGTTAGATTGAGCCTCCAAAGCCAACAATAGGGCTCACGACCTTCCTCCAAGGTTCCAAACCCTCATAGCCATGCATAAAACCTCACAAACTCTTCTAAAACCTCACGGCCTTGCAAAAAGGAGGGATCGGTCCCTAAATATGCCCCCAACAAGCCTCCAAAGACTATTGATCCCTCAACAAACCTTCACAACCTCCTCTAAACCCACACGACCCTCTAATGGTGATGAAATCCTCCTCAAAAAGGCTTAAGGAACCCACTCTCCCAGTCACTACACCTCCACAGTAAAGTAAAACTAGAAAGATGAATCCCAATGAATAACTCAAAAGAATCTCCTCCTCCTTGTCTAGCTAGGGTGAATGTTGCATCACCGAAACCAAACCACAATGGAAGGTTTTATGCCAAAACCCAAGGAAAAACTTAGCTCACAAGAGCACTCTAAAAAAGAGATGATTCCAAATCATAATAAGGATAGTGAAGCACTACCCATCATTTCATATTTCTTCGATGCCTCTTCTAAATATTTCCTCTTTGAATTAATCCACATGATCATTATTCCCCTTTTTCTTTTCCCATAAAGATTAAAAGTCGTTTTCTACTAATGTTTAAGTAACTATTAATATAAAATTTACTTTATTACATTTTTACTTAATGTCACTTTAGAAATGTAACATCTCCTAGTTAAGTGACATAAAATATATCCCCTAACACCATTTTTCTTCATTGAGTATAGCCTATGAAAGGCATATAGGCTACTAAGTCATCCTCCCATAATAATCAAGTGGAAGGGGACATGAAAATCCTCCCTTCCCAAGATTATTTGTCCTCAAGCAACTCCAAATTAGGATGTTGTAATATATTCTCTCCCTCCCAAGTAACATCTTCTACGGGAAAATCTCTCCATCTGACCAGATAATCCATAATCACTCTACTCCTCAGCCTCCTCTCTCTGAAATCAATAATATTCTTCATAGTCAAAACAAACTTCCCTTCCTCATCTAGTGAAGGAAGGTTTGTTGAAGAGGTAACCTATTGTGCCAACGATTTCTTGAGGCAAGATACATGGAATACGTTGTGGATCGTGCTACCCTATGAAAATGCCAACTCATATTCCACATCTTCAACTCTCCTGATCACCCTCTATGGTCGATATAAGTGAGGATTCAACTTATTCTTTCCACTCCTCTGCAGTGAAAACTATTTGAATGGATGAAATGTCTAAAAGACCAAATCCCCAACCTCAATGTTGTGCTCCACCCTATGCATGTTTGCATATATCTTCTACTAATTCTTGGTGACCTGTAAAATATCCTTCAGGACTCTCAAGATCTCCTGCAACCACTCTTTGGCATCAGGGCTACTTATCTCCCTGAATTCCAAATCCACAGATTATGGAGCATTGTAACTATACAATTCTAGGAATGGACTCAACCCAATGCACATGTGGTAAGTGGTATTATAAAATTTCTTCCAATATGAAACCACTTTATCCATGCCCTATGTTGTCCTGACATGTAGTTTCCTAGGTATCCCTCAATCTAATTGTTCACTATACTTGTTTTCCTATTTGTCTAAGTGTGATAGCTGCTAATAACTATCAATTATGTCCCTGATAACCTGAACAACTCCTGCAAGAATGCATTAAGAAATCCATTGTCCCATTCACTTACTATGTATCTTGGAAGACAATGTAGTCTAAACACCTCCCTAAAGAATATGTCTACCACATGAGATGTGCTATACTTTAATGGAAGGGAAAACAAATGCACAAACTTGGCCAATCTGCCCACCACCACATAGACACAATCCCTACCTTGTACCTTCAAAAAACCTATGATGAAATCCATGGAGATGCTCTCCTACTTCTGCTATGGAATATGTAATTATTGAAGAAAACCTATAGGATGTGTAACCTCTAACTTGTTCTACTGACAAGTCATGAACTCCCTTTCATACCATGCTACATCCTCCTTGAGACCCTTCCAAGAGAATATCTCATTAACCTTCTTGTAAGCATTTAGGTATCTTGGGTTCCCTGCCAATGGTGTATCGTGTACTACTCTTAGGATCTTATAATTGAGTGTGGACTCAAAGACAAGGTAGATCATATCCTTGTAGTATATGATGTTATCCACTAATCGGTACTTGTCATCCTGAAGATTCCCTCCATAAGCTCACAAGAAAATGTATTCTTGGAGTACTCCACCAAGAGAATGGAATTCTAGTCTACTGAGATATCTATCATGGAAAATGTTATAGGTCTCCTAGAAAGGGAATCCACAACTACATTCTTCTTTCCCTTCACATACTCAATGTCAAGATCATACAACTACACTTTATTACCCATTTATGATGCCTCTTGCTCAAGTATTTATACTCCAATAAATATATTAGGATGTTGTGGTCAGTCCTCACCACAAATCATCTGCCAACAACAAGTTTCTAAACTTGTCTAATGCATTCATGATGGCCAACACCTCATTGTCTTAAATAGGGTAAAACCTCTTTGACTCCCTAAAATTCCTACTTCTGAATGCTATGGTATGTCTATTCCACATCAACACTGCTCTTATCCCCTCTCTTGATGCATCACACTCCAACAAAAATGGCTATGCAAAGTTTGAAAGTGATAACACTACAAAACTAATCATCACCTTGTTCATCCTATCAAATTATTTGTGTACCTCCTCTGACCATATGAATGCTCCCTTCCTGGTGAGATTCGTCAATGGAACACCAAGCTATGAAAATCCTTTCACAAAGCGTTTGTAGTAGCTACATAATCCAAATAGCCATAGCAAATTTTTAATTGATCTGGGTGTGGGAAAATCTAAGATCATCTGGATCTTCTCCTCGTGCAATTTTACTCTCTAAGCACCAATAATTTGTCCTAGATAGAGAATATTTTCCATCCCAAAATCCCACTTTGCCTCCTTGGAAAATAGTGATTTCTCCTCCATGATCCTAAGAATCTCATCAACATGCCTTAGATGCTCTTCCTAAGTCCTATTATAGATAAGTAGATCATCAAATAATACCAGTAAAATCTTCCTCAACTAGTTGTTGAAGATATGGTTCATACAAGACTAGAAGGTGGTTCATGTGTTAGTCAACTTAAAGGGGATGAATATAAACTCATAGTGCCCATAATGATATATGAACATTGTTTTATGGATTTCCGCCTCTCTGACCTAGTTCTGATGATACCCAAATTGAAGATCAATCTTCGAGAAGTAGAATGCACCATGAAACTCATCTATCAAATCATTGATCTTGGGTATTGGGTATCAATTCTTGATTGTCTTCTTATTAAGATCCGTGTAGTTTATGCACATCTTCATCATTCCATCCTTCTTCCTCACCAATATCACTAAAAAAGAGAAGGTACTAGAGCTAGGTCGGGTGTGCCCCATTCCCAACAACTCCTGTATTACCTTCTTTATCTCATCCCTAAAATTATTTGGATGCCTATATTGTTTGGTGATCAGAGGATTTTCCCCTTCCTCTAACTCAATAACATGCTCAAATCCTGTGTCTAGTGGTCCCCCTATTGGTATCGATCCAAACACTTTTTCATGCTTTCCAAGTAGTGTCTAGATGTCCACATGGTAGTGAATATGGTATTGTGATGGCTTCTGCATGGTCATGAAACATTCCACTGTGTAGGCTAAGTCACCATGTCTAAATATGGCCTACGTGTGCTTGTTTGAAATGATCATAGGATCTCATGTCATCATACCTCTTGGAACAAATCGTTGACCCCCTATGTCCTTGAAATCTGTCTTCATGATTTGATAGTTCATGGAGAAATATTCAAGTGAGTACAACCATTGGACCCCCAATAACACATTGGTTTCTTCCAAATCCATTATATAGAAGTCATTGGTCAACGTATAGTTACGTTATGTCACATCTAATCATATGATCCTCTGAGTACAATTCATGTTGTACGCATTTTTTACCACCACAATGATCCCCTTAAAGTCCTCTATAGGAATGTGTCTTGTAGTTACAAGTGCTACATCGATGAAGTTGTGGGTGGCCCCACTATCGATTAGTGTTCTAACTCTCCATCCTTGCAAAATGCCTCTAATATTGAAGGTATAATACCTCAAGACTCCTAAAAGTGTGGAAATGGTCACTCCCTTGATAGTCTCCTGTAACTACACCTTCTCTGTAATATCAAGGTGTGGTAACTCCACCTAATCACTTCTTTTTCCATTGCCATGTGCATGAGTTGTCTCATTCTCATCATCATCCTCCTTGTTAGAAAGAACCTATATATAATGTACCTTACCTTTACAATACATTGGTGACCCAAATTCCAAGGTTCTTTGCAACGATATCAAAGCTTATTTCTCCTCAACTCCCTCTGATTCTCCTCATCCATCATGTCCTTCCCTATTCATGTCTTCTAGAGAGGCTTTGTCTCCTTACTCTTTTGTGGAATAAAGGACTTTGTTGGTGCCTTCTTGGGGACTACGTCCTCCATGTCTTTGGTCCTCATGATGGTTTCTTATAGTGTGAATCGCCTAAAGGCCTTCACCCATCCTCTCAATGGTTCAACTAAATGCTCAGTGAATAGCATCACCAACCTCTGTTCAGATATTTTTGTCACCATAACTGCCATCCTATGGAAATTTGTGTCGTACACCTGTGTTGTGCTAGTATGTCTCAACTCCACCAACTCCCTAAAGTGGATCTCAGGATCCTTATTTTCAAACATGTCCATCAACCTATGGTTGAAGTACACATATGATGTGATGTCGGCATGTCCTAATGTCACTAGCCCATGGTACCACCACTCATCTGCTTCTCCTTCCAAGTGTAAGGTGGAAAACATAATTTATTATTCCTCTATCATCGAGTTAAGTAGGAAATAAATGTCCAAATTATGTACCCAAGCTCTAGTTGTTCTCCTAGTAGATCCATTAAAAGATGGGATAGAAACATTTCCCACCTTGTGCAAAAGTTCATAGTTGTGTTAGATCTGAGATGCTTTGTTCCAATACCTCAACATGTTCCTATACTTTATGTTTTACTAGTCTTGGTAAGACAGAGCCACCTTCATGTCTTCCCCTAATTCCTAGTACTCCCTGGAGTAGGTGGTAAAATCATCATCCCAACCTTGTTTCCCATGTGCTCCTGTAGGCTTCTCCCCAAGTAACAATGGCAATAATGGCCTAGGAATCCTCCTACTCCATATTTGTGCGATAATATGTGCTATAATATGAGTATTGATACCCTCTTCATGTACTCTGTCACCTCCATGGGATCTATTGGGTTCGACCTATCCTACATCAGGTTGGTTCCCTTGTTGACCCGCAAACTATGTGAGCACCTCAGGTCCAACTGTCGGTACTTAGCCATATGTTCCTGTTGTTGGGCCACCTGATTATGTCCCTTGGAAAATTCACTCAGTATCCTGAAAACATTCTCCTCTAAAGTGTCTCTTCTATCTCCGATGACTTCCTCTTCCTCTGATGACTTTGATCCTTGGAAGGGTTGACCTCCACGCCCTCTAGTTCTTTTGTAAACCATCAAAATCTCATGTAATCATAGGATATAAATAACACAGGATCTGATACCACTGTAATATCCCCAAGTGTGCCAGGCTAGGATATTAGTGTCATGGTGTCAAATTAGGTGTTTTTGTCAATGTGTTCTTTTGTCAAATACTTTGCATTACATATGTTTCCATGTTATAATTTCATTGAAAACTTTCTACAAACAATTTTCATACATTCTAATAAAATAATTTTGTCAAGAACATTGTATGTAATCCAAGTACATATGAAGTATAAAAGACAATATGGTGTATTTAATTATGAGTGGAGATCTGAACACAATAATAACAAGACTCTAGTGGGTTCTATGCGAGCTATAATGCATAAAAAAAAATTGCACAACACTCAAACTAAAAACCTGAAATAATACCACATCCTCCTCTCATAGATGGTGTTCCCTCCTCCAAACTGTACAAAGGCTACCACCAAGCCTCAAAATATGATTCATCCTATTCTAAGGTATCTCCAAGTCTCATGTTTCCTTCTCTAAGAAATATTGATATTCTCAAGGATAGATCAAGCCTATAAAGTCAAGAATAGGGATCATGACCCTTCTCTAAACCCTCACAGCCCTACAAAAACCCTCATGACCTCATATAAAATCATATGACCCTGCAAAATGGATGAATTTGTCTCTCAATATGCCCCAATGAGCCTCTAAAGTCTATTCATCCCTTAACAAACCCTCACAACCTCTGTTAATACCTCCCACACTTTCAAAGGTCCTATCATCCTCCTCAAGAAGCCTCTCTCTAAGTCGCTACATCTCCATGCTGAAGTAAAACCACAAAGATGAAGCACAATGAAGACCCTAAACAGATCTCCTCCTGCTTGTCTAGCTAGGGTGGATGTTGCACCACCAAAACCAAACCACAATGGAAGGGTTTATGCCATAACCCAACAAAAACCTTGGCTCACAAGAGCACTCCAAACAAGAGATCAATCCAAATCATAATGAGAATATTGAAGTGCTACCCCTCCTTTTATACTTCTCTGATTCCTCTTCTAGATATTTCATCTTTGACTTAATCCACAGGACCCTTATTTCCCTTTTTCTTTTCACTTAAAGATTAAAATTCACTTTTTATGAATGTTTAAGTAACTATTAATCTAAAAGTTACTTTATTACCTTTTTACTTAATGTCATTTTAGAAATATAACATCTCCTATCTAATTGACATCAAATAAACTCCCTGACTCCTTTTTTCTTCACTGAATATAGCCTAGGAGATTCACATAGGATACTAAGTCACCCTCCCATCATGATCAAGTGGAAGGGGACATCACAAGGGGTAACTAAGGAGATGATGTATCCATGCCCACAGGTAGTAGACATGGAGTGTCGAGATCCAAATGACCAACAGAGCTCACATTGAGCAGATAGAGCCCCTCCTCTCCACCACTCTCCACCACTCACTGCCAATAGCATAGTAGTGTTTTTCACACCAACTTAGCCTAGAAAAGGAAGTAAGTCTTTCTTTATAATGTAACAAGTCCAGTCTTATGGTAAGTGTCACTTTAATATTTGAATAATTTTAGCATGTTGAAAAGAGTCCTTTCTTGATTATGAAACATTTACTTGGAAATTATATCTTTTCCCTAATTTTACCTTGGTGGTTGAAATGGTATCCTCTGAAGTAGGTCACCCATGGGATAAGGGTTGCTACTAGGGGGTCTCCTTGAAGAGTCATCTACCATTCCCTCTCATACTTACCACTTTCCACACTTCTTCCCCTATGTTTTCTATCTCATTGAGCCCAAGAAGGGTTTGTAACTTATTTCATGGGAAAAAGGGGCTAAAGGCCTAGAGGTGTTGCAACTAGCACTGTAAAAATCAAAAGACATAATCTATATTGCTATATTCCTTCCCTAGGGTCCTGAGAGACATGAAATTATACTTCATAAAAATAAATGACCTTTNTCTACATGATAGGGGAATGCATTGTGGTGTTGTTTTATTTCTAGTGAACATAGCACTCTATGCATTCTATATTTAAATGGCATTGTGATACCTCTTTTATTTCCATTACACATAGAACTCAATTTTTTGACCACAAAAAATTTCGGCGATGTTAGGACTCTCTAATTTTCCCAAGGTTGTGGAGGCAGTCACAGAGGCAACATCAAAACTGCTTCGAGTCAGGGATCTATCCCTCCGAGACTCACAGAGGGATCTCTCTGTCAAATTTATCTTTGTTAGATATTTTATCTTAGGCTAGCTATGGAGAATATGATATGTTTATGAGTTGGGTAGGTGCAGAGAAGAGGAACCATGGGCAATGGAGTCACAATCTGAGATTTTAATCAAAAAAAAATCCTATAGACAGCCTTATAGGGAAAGGTAGGAAAATCACTAAATTCTTCGTAAGCTTTGGGTATGGCAGAGGGGGAAAAATGTTAAGAGGTCAAATTAAAAACAGAGCAGTAAAGAATTCTGCGTTTAACTTTTAATGGAAAACATTGACATTGCTTTAAACTGGGAACAAGGTGTTTTTACACAAATCCTGATCTTAAATCTCTTTGAAACAATGGAGATGACAAACATATATGATAACAGAGGAAAAAAAAATCACAATGAGAAAAAACTTCACTAATGAATTTGACACAAGAATCCTGTAACTACTGTGACTGTATTATTGAATTGATGAAAAATACAGGAGGCTCTGTGAGCTGTTTACAAAAACTAAATCATGGTCTTTTCTCGCCTCTCCCACACATTTAATTCCATAAAATATATAAAAAAGACTCTCCTCAATTTCCCGAGGTCGAATTCCACCACCTAAGCCAAAAATAGCAAGAAATCCCCAAAAATCTGGAATTGTCTACCATGAAAGACGGGCCTAATTTCTGCAAAAAAGGGGTCCGAACAGACATTTGTTTCTCTTCAACGATGACACGTGGGAAAAAACTGAAGGAGTTTATTGTAGATGGGCATGTTCTAGAAAAAAATGTCCTTCGGTTTCACCAAATTCACCTCTGGCTCTCCATAACAGCTCGCGCAAAATCAGGACTGTAACGGAAGAATGAAAAACTGGAAAAAATGGCATCGAAGATGGCTTCAATTCTTCCTGCTAATGGAAACTGTGAAAACACTAAGAGAGGTTTTTTTTCTTCATCCCTTTATGGAGAAATACCTCTCTCGGTTTCTTAAAATTCGCTTTCGTTCGCACGAAATCGGCTTCGGAAGATGACATGATATATAGGCAAAAATGGGTGAAAATTGGGAAAAACGGTTTTGTTTTTGGGATAGGTGGTATTCCGGACCCCCCCTTGAGGTGGTAAGCGGTCTTAGGAGGGGGGTTACGCTGGCTTGTGGAGATGACAAGTGTCCAAGGGGTGGTAATGGAATACAACCATTCTGGACCCCCCCCTCTCATTAAACTTCGGATGGCGAGGGGGTGTCCGGAAAATTTCATGTCTGTTGATTTATTTTAAGAGATGCATAGTGCAGGAGTGTTAATGAATTTGACTTTTGATTTTTTTTGTTTTTTTGTTTTTTAATATTAAATTTTTTGTTTTATATGTTTATTGTATTTGTTATGCATTACATTTTAATTTGTTTGTTTTGTTTTATTATATTTTCTATTTTTGTTTTTTTATTATTTATTCATTAATGTTTTGATATGTGTTTTGTTTTAGTGTATGTTTTTATATGTTTTTTAATTTTTAAGTTTTGTTTTATTATTAATGTTATTACATTGTTTTTAATTTTATTTTTTTATTAACAAACTAACCTAATTACTAAAAACTAATTTAATTATTAACCATTAATTAATTAATTAATGATAAATTTATTATTAACAAGTCTAACCTATTCTAACTAAAGTAATTTTATTTGCTAATATTATTAATTTATTATTCTTTTTAGCCTAAGTTTGTTTATTAGGGATGGGTTGCGGGTGAGGCATACTCAACGGGACAAAAGGGCACAAGGAGTGGGGGTGCAGAGGTGGATGGAGGGTGTAGCAGGGTGATGGAGGGTCAGGAAAAACGGATGGAGGGGAAAATTGAACCAGCCAAGCCATATTTCGTCATCACGGAAGAAACGCTAAATCATCAGTTGAAGATTCAGGTTACCTATGAGTATAGGACCCCAACATAGGCTCCACCTAGGGATGACAACTCTCTTGGGAGGTGTCAAGAACCACTAAATGTTGGACATGCATACTGGTGCTCTATTCTTTGGGCCATGGAGTCACTGTAGCTACAATATTTGAACTGGCTTAGATTTGACTGAATGGTGAACTAGATACTATCACATGCAAACTCTGTTGGAAATCATACAATACTGAAAAGATGCTCAGAATGTTGAGCTTATTCACACTCTCCTACCTACCCTATATTACTAACAATTTTTTTGTTTTAAATGATACAATGATGCCAGTGCATCCAGTCAAGCAACTTCTCTACTAGCTCTACTCTTTTAATGTTTTTAATCAATATCAAAATTAGAACTTGCATGAGCAACACATACTGATTTCCAACATGATTCTTACAACACAAAGTCCTGGGTTTGTGGACAATTCCAGAGACTTTGGGAACCAATGCGTATTCTGAAAAGAAAAATTCCTCCATATAGGTAGCTACAGGATCAGGATAAACGTGACCTATTTCCTGATGTTCAAAATCAACCAATTCAACCTCATGATCTGGTACTATATTTACACTGTCTAGATCCTCAAAAAAATTCTGATATGGCTGCAAATGTTCTGATGGGCTTTGTAATGTGACTTCTACTGAAAAAGACAATGAAGCTGACTATCTGATCATGTCAATATCATAACAATGTTTTATCCCATAGTTGGATGATGGAAAAATACTTTGACAACACAAGTCATCCAACACATCTGATATTGGATCCTGTAGAAAATGAAATGACTGCTGAATTGGTTCCACTGTAACTTCTTGATTATTTGTGTGTTTATCCTTTAGAATATACTCAATATTCTTTTTCAAAAACTGAAATGAGTTAAAGCTTAATGGTACAGAGTTATTTTTTATTAACTCATAATTTTCCTCAGGGTCTAAGATTTCATCAGGAATTTGAAAATCAATGTAGGTCAAGGGCTGCGATTTTGGGTTTAGAACAACCTCCATATCCTTAATGGCATCTTCAAGTGATTGATCAGAGAAATTTATGTCTTCACTATTTACAACTGGCCTAGAGTTTGTTTTTAGAAATTGAAAAGATGAGAAACATAAGGGCAAATTGTTTTCACTTACTTTGAGATTTTTTGCACTTTGATCATTGCTGTCATAATTTCCATGTGCAGATTGATTGTCATATCTGAGTTGTAACTGATCTTCTTCCTGCCAATGACATGTTGTTGATTTCTTTGAACAATCCACATCTATTTTATCCTCATTCTCATCATCATACTGATGACACTTGGGTAGATTATCCAAGTAAGGAATGTCGTCAAACATGCACATCATATTAGCTGGTTGTTCCTCTACAAGTTGAGATGGAGCTTCATCTTTGACTACGTCATGAATTGAATACATGAAAGAATCATTATCCAAACCATGGTACCAAGGGTGATCTGCAAAATGTTTGGGAACAATGATCATTTCTTTCTCTGAAATCAATGGAACATGATGTCTTTAGACACCAAGCTCCTGTTTTATGCTAATCTTCTGCATCATCTCTTCCATGGTGCTGGCCAAAATGTCTAGTTTAGCTTGTGATGACTTCAGCTGCTCATTTTCTTTGTTCTTTACCTTTGAGCTTTTGAACAACAAGTTTCCCTCCACATCAACTGCAATGTTCTTCATTTCTTCAAGTCTTGCAGTGTTCCTTTCTCTTAATTGGAATGCCATCTCAAGATCGAAAGCATCTAGGAAATGCAAGTGAGTTGATCCTGGGGGTGGCCTTATATCAACAGGCATTGCATGATATGCCTTATTGAACCTTGTTGAAAATTGTTGTACTATTTCCCGTGGCTGTCTTTTCAAATGGTCATACTCTTCCAGGATGAGAAAGGCATTTCTCATGATCACCCATCGATCCAGGAAAACTTGCACAAACTAATGGAAATTGTTAATGCTTGCAGCTAGGAGATTTTAAAACCAGTTCTTGACTTTACCTCCCAATGATAGGGAAAACATTCTGATGTAGACATCATCATCTTCTACCTCAAAGAGGTCAAGAAAATCCTCAAGACTTTGGATATTCTTTTCAACAGTAATATTGGCATTCTCTCCATCAAACCTGGGCATATTATTGGCGTAATTTGCAGGGAAGTCATGGAGGATAGGAGGCAAATCTAGGAGCTTGTATTTGTCTGGGATTTTAGGAGGTACAAGAGGTGAAGCAAGAGGCTTACAACCATCCAAAGCTTTAGCAAGAGTAGGAGATAAAGAAGGAGACTTATGTCACACTAGGACTTCTATAGGTGCATCTGGGATGTGCACAGATGTGTGAGTATGTACATAATCTACAATTGAGGATCTAATCTCTTGAGGCTCATCAATTTGTAGATGATCAATATAAACTTCAGCAATATAGTTTTGATCAGGCTTGGAATAAGATAGAACATAATTACAAATAAAACCAAAGATGTCTTGAATGCAATTTGAGCTTGAGTACCTGGTCTTTCTAGGCTACTTGGCCATGCTTTAGGTTCTTCCTCTAGTGGAGTCTTTGAGCTGGCACTGTCTGGAGATAATTAGAGTTGCCAGGTGAATGATCTCAGCCTTCATGTGTCTTGTCATTGTCCACCATTAGTGATCAGATCTGGAGCTTTGAAGTGTACTACTGGGGAAAGTTCTCTAGTATGGTTTCCATTATGTTACGACTCTTTAATTTTCCCAAGGCTGTGGAGGCAGTCACAGAGGCAACATCAAAACAACTTTGAGTTAGGGATATATCCCTCTGAGATTCAGAGAGGGATCTCTTTTTCAAATTTATCTTTGTTAGAGATTTTATCTTAGGCTTGCTATGGAGAATATGATATGTTTCTGAGTTGGGTAGTGCAGAGAAGAGGAACCATGGGCAATGGAGTCACAATCTGATATTTTAATCAAAAACAAATCCTACAGATAGCCTTATAGGGAAAGGTACGCAAATCACTGGATTCTTCGTAAGCTTGGGGTATGGGAGAGGGGGAGAAATTCTAAGAGGTCAAATTAAAGACAGAGCAGTAAAGAATTTTGCATTTAACTTTTAGTGGAAAACATTGACATTGCTTTAAACTGGGAACATGGTGTTTTTACACAAATCCTAATCTTAAATCTCTTTGAAACAATGGAGAAGACAAACATATATGATAACAAAGGAAAACAAAATCACAATGAGAAAAAAAATCACCAATGAATTTGACACAAGAATCCTGTAACCACTGTGACTGTATTATTGAATTGATGAAAAATACAGGAGGCTCTGTGAGTTGTTTACAAAAACTAAATCATGGTCTCTTCTCCCCTCTCCCACACATTTGATTCCATAAAATATATAAACAAGACTCTCCTCAAGTTCCTAAGGTTGAATTCAACCACCTAAGCCAAAAATAGCAAGAAATCCCTAAAAATCTGGAACTGTTTGCCATGAAAGATGGGCCTAATTTTTGCAAAAAAGGGGTCTGAATAGACATCTGTATCTCTTCAACGCTTACACTTGGGAAAAAACTGAAGTAGGTTATTGTATATGGGCATGTTATGGACAAAACCCTGCTTCTTTTTCTCCAAATTCGCCTCCGGCTCGCCGTAACAACTCCCACAAAATCAGGGCTGTAACAGAAAAATGAAAAACTGGAAAAAATGGCCTCGAAGATGGCTTTGATTCTCCCTGCTCATGGCACCTATGCACAAACTGAAAGATTTTTTTTTTCTTCATCCTGTTACGAAGAAAAACCTCTCTCGGTTTCTTAAAATTCACTTTCGTTCACTCGGAATCGGCTACGGAAGATGAAATGTTGAACAGGCAAAAATGGGTGAAATTTGGGAAAAGCGGTTTTGTTTTTGGGATAGGTGG
>JASDQU010946278.1:29268-41996 GCA_032191745.1 Picea mariana
GAGGTTCCTTCAGGAAACAGTTTAACCACTAGAAGGTATATCATGGAGTGTAATATGAATGGAGAACCAATGTTCAATGGTCATAATTGTATGAAGTATTAAATGTGGAGTATCAGGATGAAGGTATTTTTGCAGGCACATGGGTATGATATTTTGCACTTAGTTGTTATAGGGTACAATGCTATAAATAAAACACCAAATATTGCAGCCAAGAAGGAATTGAAGAACAAAAAAATAGCAATGGATTTCATCATGGAAGGATTTCGTGATTCAATAAAGGACAAAGTGGGAAAATGTTCATTAGCTAAAGAACTATGAGATAAGCTACATAATATCTATTCTTCACCCATCCAAAATTTAGATATTTCTAAAGAATATGTAGATATAGAGAAAGAGGTAAGATGCTCAACATTTCAAACATATTCAGAAGATGAAGAGTGTGAAGTCAACATAGGTATGTATTTTTTCTTTAATTGTGAATAAGTAGGACATCTTCAAATTTAATGCCCTTATTTGAATACTGGAAGTAATGAGATAAAGAAGCCCAATGAAATAAATTACAATATTGAGATCAAAAATAAAAGGACCAGGAAGCAGAATTCAATCAACGTGAAAGATAACTTCAAGATGAAATAATCACATTGAAAATTCAACTTGAAGAAGAAAATAGAATAGAAGAATCCATTAAGATCCGGATGATGAAGAAGGAAGAAGAGGTTGATAAGAATGAATAATAAGTTGTCACATTGATAAGTAAAATAATCAATCTTAGTAATAACTTTGAAGAGACATAACCATCCACATCAGCAGTAGAGAATGAAGAGAAACATTTTGGGCTACTAGAAAAGAGGAATGAAGAAAAGAGTAAGAGTTATGTAGAAGTACTCAAAGGAAGGAATCATGGTCAACAATAATCAAATATGAATGAGTATAATATAAATACATATTCAAATAGACCTACCACATCCATGAAGAAAAGAAGATTCAACCATAATGAAGGGATCCACAGAAGAGAATATCATGATCATCCAAGGAAAAAATTCAGAAGGACTATGCCAAAAACAAGATCATTCACTTCCATGTATGTAAATTTATTTTATGGTCATTGTTTTTATTGTACTAAATTTGGACATGAGGTTTCAGATTGCAGGGATTATGGAATAAATGTTCAAGAAAGAAATTTTTATGTGGCCCCACATAACATTGAATGCTACATATTCCATAACGATGGACACACAACTCATGATTGTAGAAGCATGATGGATATTTCTTTTACAAAGAACAAAAATATTAGTTATAATAAAGTATGGAAAAGAAAACAAGAAGAATAGGTTAACAAACACGAGGTCCCAAAGATCATAATATTGGCAATAATACGAGATGAAGACAAATATAAAAAGAAAAAGGAAGATGTCATATACAAAAAGGTTTAGAGAATAAATGAAAGAAAAGAAGGAAAATTGAATAAAGAATAGGTTCAAGAGATTGTGATTTTAGGAATTATCGATCGAGAACAATCTAGAGGAAGAAAGGAGAAGTCAAAGTTTAGAGAGATGATGAATCTACATATGAAGAGGAATATTACTCTGCATCAGAGAAATTATTGTTTTGATCCATCCAACTTTGAGACTCCCAATAAATATGAATATTGAACATGAGGGGTCCATGCAGTTGTAGAGACATATTCATAGTAGTCAGGTAGCAGAGGATGACATATATTCATTACAAGTTGTTCTAGACATACAGAGTTTCATGAGAAGATAGATTAGATAAGTGGACATATTTGATTTAGTCTAATAAATAGAAACATGTGAAGATTAATTGTAGTATATTCAGGTGAAGTCGTCATAATAATATAGTGATATATGGGTCCAACATTATGGACAGTTTGTGACACATGGACAGAGATGGATTCATGATATGCTTATAAGGTACAAAGAGTATGAGTAAGAAACAATGCATAGCATTGTATTTACAATTGGAATCAGTGGAACCAATTTATATCATTTGGTCACAAAAAATAAAGCAGTGAAAGGAACAATAGGATAGGGAAAGAGAAATTGGCAGTGGAAGCTATATCATCAAAATGAAATCATTTGACAACATGGTCAAGTGAACATGGCAAGTGATTGAAGAAATCAAATTTTGAATTCTTTTTATATATGTTAGTAAATTACATGAGGAAAAAACAATGGAAAATAAGTAGCATTGGAAGAGAGTCTTAGCGTTGAGAGTCACCCTCAGACTACTAGAGGATAATCCCAGTACCCATCAAAATGTAAATGGATTAAAATAGTTTGAATAGATGGATCAACAATATGAGAAAGAAAGGGAGAGGGCATCAAAAAGTTGGGATATGCATTCCATTGGGCATGGAGTCATAACATCCTACAGATCAAAGGAAATCAAGCTTCCTACCAGAAAAAAGGCGTGTGAAAAGATGGATAGATGAATAGAAGGTAAACAAAGAGAAGACAATTCAGATAACATGCATTCTTTCTGTAATATAGATTAAAGAGTTCTTGAACAATAATCTATGATTAACAAGCAATTACCACAAATCCTTTGCACCTCATGAATTTATTAACCAAATGCAGCTCTTGATCTTCAAAATCTATAAATATTACTCAAGAAAGATGATAAGAAAGAATAGAAACAAGAGAAAAACAGTTTGGTATCACAAATTTCATGAATCTCTAATGGAAGAAATTCCTACAACACATGCCCTCAGGCTTACAAATGAACAACTCAACTGCTCCTTTAGATTTCTTCTCTCTTGGATCATGAGAAACCAATCCCCCTCTCTTCTTTTAAAATGAAGATATATTCCTATATGTCCTTTCCATATCATCCATTTGAACTCCAACCCCATTTCCAAAAATAGAAACAACCATAAACAAAAAAATGCCACGTTTTAACTCATTTCCTACTTTTCAGGAGGCGAAATTAGGAAAAATAGGCTTAAAAGTGACACTTGTAATTATCAAACTATAAGAATTGTTTAAAATATGAGAACAGTTTTTGTATATGAGCTCGTTCTAAAGAAAGGTATCTCTCAGTTTTTTGAAATTCATCTCCAGTTGGCTGGAATACGTGTCGTAAAAACATGTCTCAAAGAAGAAATCATCAAATTTGAAAACATAGGGCTCAAATATTTTTCGAATCTCCCAATCCATGACACATGTCTCAAAAATTAAAGAGGTTAATGTTGTTGGGTCCGTTCTTGACAATAACCTCCCTTGGATTTTGAAAATGCTTCCTATTTCACCCAAAAATACTCCTGGAAGATAGCTAGTCAAAAACACCAATTTAGCAGTCTTAGAACAGAGTTTCTGCAACACATTCTGTAGCGCATTTCATAGAACCTATCTAAATTTATAATGCCTGAGCTAGTTCATAGCTCCAAAGTAAAATCAAGTATCCAAACCCTTCATGACCTGAAAACAAGACAAAAAATCTCATGGAGTACTTGATGGCTATGAGGTTGATGCTGGTAATTTTTAATTTTCACGAGGATGCTTGCAACCTATCCAAACAACAACCATGTTCCTTAACTAGTTCATATTGCCAGTTCACAATGCCAACTAAACTTTATCTTTCATACTCTGAGGAGGATGTTATTTGATGGTATGACATAATAGCGGGAGATATGGCTAAATGTAGGCTCTAAAAACCATAAATCCTCCTTTGCATGATCAATTTTATGTGTTAACATATTTATCCATAGGGGATGGAGACCTCCCTCTGAGGCTCTAAGAACTGGTTCAGCTCCAGTGCCTTAGATTTTGGGTTGTGGAGTCAATATAAAACACATATTGCTGAAGAAAACATGATGACATGTACACTTCTCTACTTACAAAGATAAAATAAACACACATGCTCCAGATGGAGTTTATTTATGTACAATCTTAAACTAATTGATTTTTTACAATAGGCTAGGTGAAAACAAACTTCCACCAGAGCCACTCAAGTAACTTCCTAACTGAAACATGTCTTACTCTGCCACTGATCAACAAGAGATAATAAAACTGTGACAACAAATTAATTACATTCTTCAAATTACCTCCTAATGTTGAAGGTATGATAAATTTTGAAGGCTTCAACACATTGAGGAAATGAAACTCCGAGTACTCCCCTACACAGTCATAAAATAGGTGATAAAACTTACTGGGTTGATAAGAGAAAACTTTCTATGCTTTACATCTGCTCACATATGGTTGAATGTATGTTGCAAGTATAAGTGAATTAATGGATGATGCCTGCTGCTGATCCACTTTCCTTTTATCTTCTCTAAAAACATCTGCTAGCTGATTGCAAGAAATATCCTCATGTATATCAATGAATGGATGTTTCTCTTTAACATGCTGCTCTTGGTAAAAAATTTCATTTTCACCAGAAGGATGGTTTCTAATGATTTTTTCTTCCAGGACAAAAAACACCTCATCATCTTCATCACTGTCTCCATATTGATCAAATAAAGGAGGAGTCTTGAATGACATATCAAGAGATATTTTCTTCCCAACATGAGAACATTGTTCTTCATTGTTAAAAACATGCTTCCTTTCAAGATTCAATCTAGGAATAAATATCTTATCATCACCATATCATTCAAATATAGGTTTCTCATATCTAGGCATTTTAGATACAGGGTTATAAAGAGTATCAGTTTCGAGAACAAACTCAATTTCTGCATTTTCCTTATTAAAACAACAAACGAAATTTTCATTAGTTGTACATGAAAATGGAAGAGAAAGAGTTGATTCTTCATCCAAGAAATATTCTTCATTCTCACAGCCTTCATAAGAATCAATTATATCATGAACACAGTGTTCATAGTCCTCACAACAACTATGACAAATCAACTTAGAGGAATAAAATTTTTGACAATGGATATTGAAAGCAACATGAAACACTTTGAGTGAATAAATGCTAGAACGTTCAAGAGACTGATACTAAATAATAACATCTCCTTGAAGAGAGTACATAAAAATATTCATAGGTGTGTATTCATGTTGGATGTCAAGATGTTGCATCAAAGCATGAAATTATAGAACATGCTCAAAAGGTTTGTCATTCTCACCTTCATAAAATCTTGTTAGCAGATCTTTCCATTCATGAATTTGAGGCACAGGATATGGATAACCACCTATGGCTAAGGAATTGAGTGGGGAAACCCTTCTAGAAAGGATAGTCTCCATAGCCATTTAATTTGTCTCATTCCAGTGGAGTCACCAACAGATCTTGAACAATGGAGTCACCATGGTGAATGTGCAGTCTTGAAAGTGTCCAACTTTAGTCACCATCTAAAGTTGGAGTTGTACGATGTCGTTATTCCTAGGGATCTTTTCAATCTGCTCAAATTCGTCCTCAACAACGACACAAAAAATGTTATCACTGAGTCACCCTCATACTACCATAGGATAAGTCCAGTACCCATCAAAATGTAAATGGATTAGAATAGTTTGAATAGGTGAATCAACAAGATGATAAATAAATGGAGAGGGCAACACAAAGTCTACACAGGAATTCCATTGGGCATGGATTCATAACATCCTATAGATTAAAGGAAATTAAGTTGCCTACCATAAAAAAGGATTATGAAAAGATGGATAGAAGAATAGTAGGAAAACAAAGAGAAGAATATCCACATAACAAAGAACCTTTCTGTAATATAGATTAAAGAGTGCTTGAACAATAATATATGATTAACAAGCAATTACCACAAATCCTTTGCAGCTCATGAATTCATTAACCAAAGACATATTTTGATCTTCAAAAGAGGTAAATATTACTCAACCAAGATGATAAGAAAACATGGAAACAAGAGATAATCAGTCTGGTATCACAACTTTCATGAATCTCTAATGACAAAAATGCCTACAACACATGTCGTGAGGCTTACAAATGAGAAACTCAACTTCTCCTCTAGATCTCACCTCTCTTGGATCATGAGAAACAAACCCCCTGTTAGGACCCTCTAATGTACCATTTTGCTCATACTTTTTGCTCTCATTACATCCTTTTCCCACTCGTATTTAATCCTACATTATCAGCTTAACCTATTTCTCCAAAGGTATATAACGTTTATTCTCTTTGCTATATGATTAATTTGTTTTACATGTAATTTTACATTACTCTCATAATTAGCCATTAATCAGAAATATATAGTTGTTGAAACAGTTTGAACTGCATTTAATATACTGTTGCTTCTTGAAGACCACGTTGCTGAAACAGTCAATAGTATGCAAATCCCATTGTTGAAACAGTCCATGATTTGTGATGCTGAAACAACATTTCACGTATAGCAGTAACAAGAAGGAGATGTTACACTGGCCGCAACAGATGTACCTTAAGCCAACACCATTACAACCATCGCTGTTTCTTGAGACCATGTTACTGAAACAGTCAAACAGGCCGCAAATCGCATTGCTAAAACAGTCTGTGATTTGTGATGCTGAAACCATATTTTACAAACAACGATAACAAGAAAATATAAATAAAGAAGCTGTTACACCGGTTGCAATAGTTGTACCTCAAGCCAACACCATTCCAACCACTGTAACAACATTTTTCTATGGGAGATTAGAATATCCTATTCCAGCATAGAAGATTAGATTAGACTAAGAATAGGATTTGTATGTACACATGTAATTTTGATGCTTAATAGTATTAAGAGGATTCTCCTCTTTAAATGGTGGAGAAATCAACATTAGAAGGGGGGATTACGAAAGGTTTATCTAGAAGCGAATTACAGAGATGGAGCATGTTCATTTTGGATATTGTAACTTGTCACAGTTGACAGATGAATAAAAGATCATTCTGAGCATCTCTTCTTAATTCATTTTATTTTTGGGGAATCTTGTGTGAAGGAAAGGGCCCACCTTCTTCACAAGATTCACCCATTAGTTTCTGTAGTGTGTTATTATTGTTTTTATCTATACCTTGTTAAAACTTTTTTTTGCTGAAACTCTGTTCCCACTGATTGTTACATCGTTTTCATACAATTCATTCCTAGGTGATTGTTAATCATTTTGATTTGTAATTCTGTTTGCAGAATGAGTTTATGAAAGTGTGATAGTCAGAGACAGGTGTTGAAGATTCCTACTATGGGGAATAGGGTCCTGTTCTCTGTTACAGAATAGTTAGCCTTCGGTACTTGTTATTCATTTTGATTGGTAATTCTGTTTGTAGAATGAGTTTATGAAAGTGTGATAGTCAGAGACAGGTGCTGAAGATTCCTACTTTGGGGAATAGGGTCATGTTCTCTGTTACAAAATAGTTAGTCTTCTTTGTAGTGTGTTGGAATTTTCCTTTTTCCTAGGTTGCTATTTCTTAATGTAATCTAGGATTCTTTTGATAATTATTTCCTTTTGAATCCTAAAACTCTGCAATAGATAGATTGCTTTCACTGTAATTCAAGGTAGAACTTCGGTCTTTTCAAGGCAAGGTGTGATTAGTGTAAATTTTACTACAACTTTGGATTTCTTTTGAGATTGAGCATATACAGTGTGTGATTGCCTTTTAGATAAATAGACTCCCCTAGGTTGACAATTTATGTGACACTTGAATGTTTTAATTAATAATCAATTATAATGACCAACATTTTGGCCTCGTTGTCGGGGAAGAAAATTATAGATTTCAAAAGCATTTAAATTTTTCTTTCAGATGTACATATTGCATGAGAAGACGTGGACCTCCTAAGGAAACTAACCCTATAGGTGGCAGGGGCAGAGGAAGAGGAGGAAGAAAGACTTTTATTGACCAGATTATATCAAAATCTGAATCTATTGTTCCTCAACGACCAAACTCTTGAAAAACAAAGCCTCAACCTTCCTTTCAAGAAAAATTTGAAATGGACACAGTTAAAAAACCAGCAGATGACATTGAGGATCGAGCAAGTGCAGTAGGGGAACAAACAAAAGAAACCATGGATGGATATAATGAAGAACTGCACCATGAAGAACAAGTAGGTCTTGAAGCAGAGGTAAACGATGAAAACTCTTTTTCTACCTTAGGATTTCCTATTGGCGATATTCGTAGAGGAGTAACTCCCATGAAGAATATTCCACTTTCATCTTTACCTAACTTTTATGGTTTATCTTCTGAAGATCCTGATGAATTCCTTTTCGAGTTTGACATATTATGCAGAAGTTATGATTACATTTCCAATGCTAAAAAAATAAAGCTATTCCCAACAACATTAAAGGGAAATGCATTAAGATGGTTCATGAGTCTTGGAGGTCATGTAATCACAACATGGGATCAGATGAAATAGAATTTTCTGCACAAATATCAAGACTATTGTCGAACAAGAGAAAAGAGAGAGGAATTATTCAAGATGATACAAAAAGAGGATGAAAATCTGGAGGACTTTGTGGAAAGGCTACAGTATAATCTACAAAGATCCAGTCACCCCGATGTAAGTAAGGATATTCTTAAAAAAATATTATTAAAAGGAGTAAGGGATGACTGTCTAGATATGTTGAATATGCTTGGAAAAATGGAACATATCTAAAGAATCATATGATGAAATTGTTAACCTCTGTAAAAGATGTTCAAGAGGAGCTGTAAGGAATAGATCAAACAACAAGGATGCCACATTTTCAAGAGTTCAAAAATCAGCCAGTGGAAGAGCAACAAGAGCCAAAATAGGTAATCTACTTGAGGAATTTAAAAATGAAATGTTAAGGTCTTTTTCTTCACAAATTGACACCTTGCAGATTGAAAAGAAACAAGCCGAAGCAGAAGCAACTCTGTCCATCTTTTGTTCCAAATGCAGAGATAAGCACCCACGAAGGGAATGCCCATTAGAAGAAAAACCATTTTGCACCATTTGTGATAAGGATCATGAAACTCAACAATGCCCTTCTTTACCAGGAATCAAAGCAGCATTACAACCAACCAATGAAGAAGCCGAGGCTATCTATCTGTTGACAAAGAGAAGGCAATGGAAACCAAGGGGACAAGGTATGAATCCTAATATGCCATTTACATCTTCTAATCGTTGGAATAATTATCCTTCTTTTAGCCAAGCAAATTACCCTCCCTTAAACCAAATGCAATACCCAACCTCCAATCAAATGAATTACCCACCCATGCAACAAACAAACCCTCCCTTTATAGACCCAACAATATGGACACCTTGGCCTTCACAACAACAACCTTACCTTAACCAATGGAATCCAAATTGGAGAGGTGAACAACTCTCATTCCCAAATCAATTTCCTCAATTTCAATCACAAATTCAACAACCACTCTCTTTACCATCAAGTACTCCACCCAATAATCAAATGATGAGACCCCAACTACCTCTAAAACCTAACCCTAACCCTAATAATAAGGCTGTGTAGTGCATTGATATTCAAAACCAACCTATACTTTCTCTTTTCCCTACACAATGCAATGATATTCATTTTTGATCTGGGAAAATAGTAGAACCTATCATTGATGATGTTACCTCTTCTGATTCCGATAAAGAAGAAATAAAAAAGAATGATGTACCTGAAGAGGTACAACTGTCCTCAAACACTGTTGTTGAAACAATAGAACCACCATTCCCTGAGTGTTTAGCTTTGACTAAAATGCCTGAGCCACCTTCTTTCAATATTCTAGGGGAATTATAAAATATCTATGTCAAAATTCCACTATTACAAGCACTAAGAGATGTACCAATTTATGCCAGAACTATGCGAGACATTTGTGTTAAGAAACCTGGTAGGAAAACTAAAGATCCCCTCACAGTTCATGTCTTGGGTGATTTGTCTGCACTAATGTCAGGTAAAGCTCCTCCAGTTAAATATGGTGATCCCGGCCATCCTACTATCACAGTGCAAATTGGAAAAACAATAATTCCTCGAGTTCTGGTAGACTTAGGTGTAAGTTCTAAACCTGCGAAGTAAAGCAATTCATATAGATTCTTAAGCAATACATAAATTAATCAATGGCTCATACACAGAGTACACAGAGATTTTATACCGAAAACCCTCAACCAGGAAAACCTTTCTTATTTTCATTATATCGAATATCACCATTCGCCATACAATATATATAATTTATTTAGGTATTCTATAGATACCAAAACCCTAATCCCTTAATCCGGGATTAATTTATAAATATGCTAAAAATAGAAAAAACCACCCAAAAAAAAAAATTTGGGGTGCTACCCCGGCCTACCGCCCAGTGCCAAACGTTGCACGTAACCAGGGGGGGGCATACCTGCCCCCCCCTAGGACCCCCCTAGAAAAGCGCCCGATGCACACGACAGAGCTCTAGGTGAAGGGATCATTAGACGCAGTTGTCATATCTGACGCACCCACAAACACACACATGCAAAGAATATAACACATACCCAACATTCTCCCACTTCTTGTTTTCTTTGCATCCAGAGGTCCACGGGATTATATAGTCAACAATCCAGGGTAACAATGCCCATTGTTACACTACACTAGGAGAACTTTTCTATGCTCACAGACTTTTTCAATGAATCTGCAACATTCTTCAAAGTGTCAACCTTTTCCAGCAACACCTTCTTTTCCTCAACCATGTCTCTCACAAAGTGATGCTGAACATCAATATGCTTTTTCTTCAAACGATAAGCTGGGTTCTTTGCCAGGAATATTGCACTCTGACTGTCATAGTCTAATCTCACTGCTTGTTGTACTAACCCAATACCTGAACACAATATTTGTAACCATACTGCTTCCTTGGTTGCATGAGTGGCTGCCATGTATTCAACTTCTATAGTTGAGAGTACCACTACAGCCTGTCTTTTGCTCATCCAACTGATTTCTCCTCCAAATGGGTTAAACACATGCCCACTTGTAGATCTTCTGTGATCCAAATCTCTAGCCCAGTCTGCATCAACAAAGCCATGTATGTCCACCACTCTGTCCAATCCTGGTCTTCCTTGGTAGAACAATCCATAACTGGTGGTGCCACGAAGATACTTGAAGACCCTCTTTACTATTGTCCAATGCTCCTTCCCTGGTTTTCACATATACCTGCTCAAAACTCCCACTGCATGTGCAATTTCTGGTCTAGTACAAACCATTGCATACATCAAACTGCCAACTGCACTGGCATATGGAACATGGGACATGTCCTCTTCTTCTTCCTGTGTCTTGGGACACTGATCTGTAGATAACTTTACACCTATAGGAATAGGAATCTTGGTCGGTTTACTTCCATGCATATTAAACCTCTACAATATCGTTTCAACATATTTTCTTTGAATCAACTAGAGTTTCCTGTTTGCATGATCTCTTTTAATCTCCATCCCAGAATGCATTTAGCAGCACCGAGATCCTTCATGTCAAATTTGGAGGATAGATGCAATTTCACCTCCTTGATAACATCCATGTTATTTCCTACCAACAACATGTCATCAACATACAACACTACATAAATGAAGTGATTACCAACCTTCTTGTAATATACACAGTGATCATCCCTGCTTCTTACAAATCCCAATCCAAGGATGTATGTGTCAAACTTTTGGTACCACATCCTAGGTGATTGCTTCAGACTATATAGTGACTTCTTTAGCTTACATACTAGCTCTTTCTTTCCCTTCACTACAAAGCCTTTTGGCTGATTCATGTAGATTTCTTCTTCTAGATCCCTGTGTAGGAATGTTTTCTTCACATCCATTTGTTCCACTTCAAGATCAAAAGCAACAACAATAGATAAAAGAAATCTAATAGAAGTTAACTTAGCAACAAGAGAAAAAATCTCAGCAAAGTCAATTCCCTCTACCTGGGGATAACCTTTTGCTACTAATCGAGATTTGTATTTCTCCACTTTACCTTGTGCATTAAACTTCTTCTTGAACAACCATTTTCTACCAACCGATTTTCTTCCAGATGGAAGCTCAACTATATCCCATGCCTCATTCTTATCCAAGGCATCCATTTCTTCAACCATGGCCTTCTTCCATAGTTTACTATCCTCTGAATTCACTGCTTCCCTAACAGTTCTGCGATCATCATCAGTAATAGATAACTCAAAATTGGAATGAAAATTAGGTGGACTATACCTTTCTGGTTTCCTTCTATCTTTCATTGATCTCCTCAATACTGGGGTATGAGGTTCTTATTCTTCTACTTCCTCTACTTCCTCTTCTTCAGATGATTCATATTTTGCATCATCCAACTCAAGCTCTATTTTCTCAGGTTCGTCTTGCATTTGTGGGAATTCCTATTTGGACACATATTTTACCTCTCTGAAAGAAACATCTCGACTATAAAGAATTTTCTTGGTTTCTGGGTTCCAAATCTTATGACCTTTCACATCATCTTTATAACCAATAAAGATACACTTTTCAACTTTATTATCCAACTTACTCCTATTTTCTTTTGGAACATGTACATAAGCATCACAACCAAACACTCTAAGATGTTGAAGAGAGGGTTTCTTTCCAGACCATACCTCGTGTGGAGTTGTATCATCCAATGCTGATGAAGGTGATCAATTGACTAGGTAACATGCTGTACTCACTGCCTCTACCCAAAATTCTTGTCCTAACCCGACACCGCTGAGCATGCTCCTTTCTTTTTCCATCAGTGTCCTGTTCATCCTTTCTGCAACTCCATTCTGCTGAGGAGTGTATGGAGTAGTCTTCTACCTTGCTCTATCACACTTCTTATAGAATTCTTCGAATTCATTTCCACAGAATTATCCACCATTATTTGTTCTCAATACCTTTATTTTCTTCTCTGTCTGATTTTCTA
>JASDQU010946278.1:42100-59670 GCA_032191745.1 Picea mariana
AGATCCCCTTTGCTCTTGTAGCACCAGATGGGAATCTTAATCGATTTTGTTTACCATATATGCAATTTTCATAGAAATCAAAATCCAGAGTGCAATTAGACATACCTTCAATCATACCTTTACCGTGTAGTGTTAGAAGGCCCTTTTCTCCAATATGCCCTAGCCTTTGATGCCATAGCATGGTCATGTTCTCTGGGACAGTATTGGTCTTGCCTCCTTCATTTTTCTTCTCAAGGATAATAGAACTATTACACCCATTAGTATAAGTTCTTCCTAGCAACTTGTACAGAGTTCCACAATGAACTCCCTTCATCAACACCATTGCTCCTCGTACCATATTGCAAGTGTTCTTTTCAAATACAGTTTTCACTCCTGCATCACTCAACTTTCTTACAGATATTAGGCTCCTAGCTATTTTTGGAATGTGTAGAAACCCAGGAAGAGTTCTAATCCTTCTATTTTTTAGCAGCAACTTAACCCTTCCACATCCCAATATTTTTGTTGTTGAGTCATCTCCTAGGAATACATCAGCACCATCATATTTTTCATATTCAGGGAACCACTCCCTGTGAGGAGTCATATGGTATGATGCACCTGAGTCGATCAACCATACACCATGGTCTTCATGTGTACTTGCAGATGCTAGGTAAACATCACCTCCTTCTTTAGTGGAGGTTTTCACCTCCGCGGAAGAGGTACTATCAGATCCCTTTGGTTTTTCAACCTTCTTAGAATTGCAATCTTTCTTATAATGCCCTGTTTTACTACACTTCTAGCATTTCCTCAAAGATTTTCCTGGAGACTTAGATCTAACTGTAGATTTAGATATCCATCCCGAAGGCTTACCAAGGTTCCTATCTTGGGTATTCCATCTTGAAAATAAAGCATCTGTGCTATGACCACCCATGCTTTTTCACCTCATCTCTTCAGATAACAAGGATGCAACTACATCCTCATACTTCAATGTAGATTGAGTGGTACTACCTATTGCTACAACCAGATTATCCCAAGAGTCTCGAAAAGAACATAACAAAGTAATACACTTATCTTCTTCTGCAATCGTAATATTAACAGATCCAAGTTGACTTACCAGAGTATTAAAGGCATTTAAATGTTCTGTCACAGAATCTCCATCTTCCATCCTAAGATGATACAACTTCTTTCGAAGAAACAACTTGTTTACCAGGGATTTTGATTGATACAAATTCCCTAACTTATCCCATAGTTCCTTGGCTGTAGATTCTCCTGAGACATTCAACAACACCAAATATGCCAGGCAGAGTCGAATAGTACTCCTTTCTCCTCTGTCCAACTTGTCCCAATATTCCTTCGACATACCAGTAACTGGTGTACTAGTAGTTTGTGTATTGGTAGATTGTGTACCAGTAGCTTGTGTGCTTGTAGATGGTGTACTAGTAGGCTGTGTACCAGGATCCACAATGATCCATTGTTCTTTGTCTACAAGAAGGTCCTCCATCTTGAGCTTCCATAGCTCAAAGTTTTTATCGTTGAACTTCTCTATCTCGATTCTAGATGAGCTCTCCATTCCTCTTTCTTTACTCGAATCTCCACTGCAAAAGATCCCACTAAACCCAGGTTTATCACAGACCCAAGATAAACTTGATTTATCAAGACCGAGCCAAACCCTCAGCAAAAAAGGTGTCCCTCTGAAGCCAAAAATGAGCTCTAATACCACATGTAAGTTCTAAACCTGCGAAGTAAAGCAATGCATATATATTCTTAAGCAATACAGAAATTGATCAATGGCTCATACACAGAGTACACAGAGATTTATACCTGAAACTCTCAATCGGGAAAACCTTTCTTATTTTCATTATATCGAATTTCACCATTCGCCATACAATATATACAATGTTTTTATGTATTCCGTAGATACCAAAACCCTAATCCCTTAATCCAGGATTAATTTACAAATCCGCTAGAAATAGCAAAAACCGCCCAAAACAAAATTTCAGGGCGCTGCCCCGAACCCCTTCGGACCTGGGCTACTGCTTAATGCCAAATGTTGCACGTAACCACGGGGGTGCATACTTTTCCCCCCCTGGGACCCCACTAGGAAAGCACCTGACGCACACGATAGAGCTTTAGGGGAAGGGATCGTTAGACGCAGTTGTCGTATCTGACGCACCCACACACACACATGCAAAGAATATAACACATACCCAACATTAGGTGCTGCTATCAATATTATGACTCTTGAAACTTCACAACTGTTACAATTGAAGAACGAAATCAGAGATACTCCAACCATTCTAGAATTAGCTGACCATTCTACAATCAAACTGGAAGGAGTCATTGAAGACCTAATCATCTCAATTGAGTCCTGGAATTATCCAGCTGACTTTGTGGTATTACAACCTAAAACAAAATTGGGGGTTCATCCTCTAATTTTGGGTAGGCCTTGGCTAGCCACAACAGATGCCTTTATTAGCTGTAGATTTGGTTCAATGACAATTTCCAATGGATATGAGACCAAACATATTACCCTTTACCCTCACACTACACCCTTGATTAATAATGACAATTCCTTTTGGGTGGACTTTGATGATCAAACTACTCAACCTATCTTGATTATCGGACAAGCCTTAAGCCTTAAAGATGCCACTGAGGATGAAGTAATTAATAATTTTATTTGTGAACCCTCCTCTGTGACTCCAAAAATACATAATCAACTAGTTTCACTTTTGGAGTCAGATGCTCAGGAAAACCTTAACTCTGAAGACCTACCTCAAACATCAGCTACCATCTCTTCTAAAAGTATACCAATAGAAATTGAACCTGGCAAAACACTGAATATAAACCCCAACTTGACAGTTCCTGAAACACAACAATTAATGAAGTTACTTCTTGAACATAAGGAATCATTCGCATGGGACTATACAGATATGAAGGGAATCTCTCCTGAATTATGTACTCATCGTATCTATATCAAGGAAGATTGTCGATCGATCTACCAATCTCAATGATGAATGAACCCTAATTTAAGAGAAATTCTTAAAGAAGAACTTCAAAAATTGCTTCATGCAGGGTTTATATATCCTATATCTAACAGTGAATGGGTTTCCTCATTGGTAATAGTTCCTAAGAAAAATGGGAAATGGAGAGTGTGTGTAGATTATAGAGCCTTAAATAAATCCACTCAAAAAGATCACTTTCTGTTACCATTCATTGATCAGGTGTTAGATAGTTTGTCAGAGAAGAAATTATTCTCTTTCTTAGATGGTTTTAGTGGGTATAACCAGATCAAAATTGCACCCCAAGACTAAGATAAGACCACTTTTACTAGCCCCTAGGGAACTTTTGCTTATAGAGTCCTCCCATTTGGACTATATAATGCACCAACAACCTTTCAAAGAGTAGTTATAGGAATCTTTTATCATATGATTAATGATTCTATGGAAATTTTTATGGATGATTTTACCCCTTATGGTGTCTCTTTTGAGGAAGCACTACAAAACCCTGAGAAAGTACTTAAACGATGTATACAATCCCACCTCTCCTTAAGCACAGAAAAATGTCATATGATGATGAGTGAAGGCGTAGTACTTGGACATTTTATTTCATCTCAAGGAATTCAGGTGGATCCATCCAAGATACAAGTCATTAAAGACCTTCCTATTCCCAAAACCCAAACATATGTGAGAGAAGTTTCTTAAGACATGCTGGACACTATAGAAGATTTATCAAAAAAAATTCCAAAATAGCTTCTCCTTTGTTTGTGTTACTTATGAAAAATGCTGAATTCAAGTGGACTAATCTTTGCCAGGAAGCATTTGATACACTAAAACATTAGTTATCTACAACTCATATTCTAAGAGGACCTGATTGGACACTTCTCTTTCATATATCCTCTGATGCTTTAGATACTGCAATAGGAGTTTTCTTGGGACAAGAATAAAATCATCTCCCTTATGCTATTTACTTCATTCGCAAGAATATGAGTCCTATTAAACTTAACTATACAGTTACCAAAAAGGAATTTTTAGTAGTTATCTATGCTATTAATAAATTTTGACATTACATCACTGGCTATTCTACTTTTGTTCATATTCATCACTCAGCTATAAAATATTTAATGAACAAATCTGTCACAAATGATCGAGTCACCAGATGGTTACTATTATTACAAGAATTTGATATTACAATTGTAGATAGACTAGGAAAAGAAAATGTAGTTGTTGATTTCCTTTCTTGGTTAACACCTGATGATAATACTCCAGTAGATGATTCCTTTCCTGGTGAATATTTATTTGTAGTATCTACTCACTGACCATGGTATGCAGCCATTGCTAACTATTTGGTTGCAGGGAAGTTACCACCACACCTATCCCACCGAGAGAAAAGAAGAATCATTCAACAAAGTGCTCGGTATAGCTGGATAAGTGGGTGTCTTTTCCACACAGGACTTGATCAAGAAATTCGAAGATGCATTAGAGAATATGAAGTTTATGATTTACTAAAAGATTTTCATGATGGCTCTTGTGGAGGGCATTTTGCTGATAAAAGAACAACACATAAAATTCTCAGGATGGGTTATTATTGGCCCTCACTTTTTAAAGATGCAAAGAAATATGTTTGGGCCTGTGATAGTTGTCAAAGAATGGGTCAACCTAATCATAGAGATGAAATGCCATTAAATCCCCAGGTAGTACTTGAACCATTTGAAAGATGGGCCTTAGACTTTGTAGGACCCATTAACCCTCCATTCAATCAAAAAGTTTATATAGTGGTCTGCACAGATTATATGACCAAATTGGTGGAGGCTAAAGCACTCCATAGAGCTACTGAAGAAGTTGTTTTAGACTTTTTAGTTGAAGATATCTTTACCAGATTTGGAGTGCCTAGAGAATTAGTCACAGATGGAGGACCTCCTTTCACTTCTCATGGTTTTAAAGCCATCCTTAAAATATATCATATTCATTGTAGAATGTCTACACCTTACCACCCCCAATCCAATGGACAGGTGGAAAGAAAAAATAAAGTAATAGAAGCCATTCTCACAAAAACAGTGAAGGAAAACATAAAGGATTGGGCTTAAAGGCTCCCTGAAGCATTATGGGCTTACAAAATTACCTGGAGAAATACTACATAATTCTCCCCCTATGAATTAGTTTATGAAAAAAGTATTGTCTTTCCTGTGGAATTTAAAATCAAAACCTTAATAATTGCTTTAGCTGTTAACCTTGATTTGACTGATTCACAGACAGCCAGGTTGCAACAGCTTAATGAATTGGATGAAAAAGAACTAGATGTCATTCACCAGACAACTATGATTCAACAACAAAGAACAAAATGGCATGATAAAACCATCAATCATAAGCAATTCCAAAAAGGTAATTGGGATTTACTGTATGATTCTCGGTTTAAATAATATCAAGGGAAACTACGTACAAGATGGCTAGGACCTTACGAAGTGGACACTGGTTTCCTCAATGGAACAATAAGGATCCTCACAATTGATGACTCTAAAATACCCTTATTAGTGAATAGTCATCGGCTCCATCTATACTAGCACCCCATTTCCAAAGAAGATTTTAAGGCCACATGTTTGGAAGATTCACATTATCTCTTTTTAGAGGAGCCTTCTGCCCCTCATTGCAATTAATTTTTCTGAATTTAATTTCTTTAGTATTAGATTAGATTTCTTTTACTAATAATCCCTATCAAGGATTGGCATGTTACAATTTATTCTTTTGCAGATTCTCGATCCAGAAAAGGCCTACCAAGAAAGGAAAATCTTACTACAAGCAAATCCAAGCTTCATTTTGTGAAGCATTTCTCTCTCTTTCTTCAATCCATTCATCTTCACTTTCCATTCCCTTTCCCCATTTTTCCATTGCTGAAACACCATTGTTCAGCAACATTTTCCTCATTTTTCCATTGCTGAAACACCACTGTTCAACAATGTTTTCCTCATTTTTCCATTTGCTGAAACACCACTGTTCAACAACATTTTCCTCATTTTTCCCAATGCTGAAACACCACAATTTAGCAATATTTTCCTCATTTTCCCCATTGCTGAAACACCATTGTTCAACAACATTTTCCTCATTTTCCCCATTGTTGAAACACCACTCCTTAGCAACATTTTCCCTCATTTTCCCATTGCTGAAACATCACTCTTCAACAAAATTTTTCCTCATTTTATCCACTGCTAAAACACCATTTATTCAACAGTATTTTCCATTGTTAAAACATCACTCTTCAACAAACATTTTTCTATTCTTTTCCTATTGCCAAAACACCACTTTTTCAACATTTTCTGTCAATAAAAACATCTTCTTCAGCTCTTTCACTCTCACTTCTCCTATTTTCATACTACATTATGTCCTTTCACTACCTTCTCTCATGATTAAACAAACCCTTGATACAATTTCTTTAATAAATCCAAAGTCTCTCCCATGGTTACTGCAGATCTATTACGGACAGGCACTATATTTTTTGAAGTACAAATCAAAGGTAAAGATGAGGTATGTAAAATTTATATGTAAATACAATTGAACTATGGATAATGAGAAGATCCCAATTCATTACTGTCATTCATTTAAAGTCACTATTTTAGCCGTAGTTGGAGGGGGGGAAATATCGAAATTTTATGCCATCATTTCACATGAACCGACTACCGTCACTTCTTTTTACCCATCATTTAATTTTTTTTTTCACCATCATTTGCATGCCTTCATCCAAAAAACTTACTCTATTTGGGTGCGGTTACTTGACTCTTTGATTGTGCATTCTACTGAGCTGAATAGCGATGGGAGGTCCTGTTATACGATACAAACCCGCCATGACAACCCTGCTAGAATTGTATCCAGAAGTCTACCAAATCTTTTAGCAGGCAGGCTGGCTGGGTTATTTTCAGAGGATCCAGGGATTTGATCAGCAATAGGTTCTTCATTTTTATCAAAATCTCCAACAAGACCATTCTATTGTTCAAGGGGTTCGGATTCCAGTCACAGACGATGATATCACACAGGTTTTGGGTCTTCCCGTCACTGGAATTTGTTGGTTCATCCGAAAACACATTATTCTTAATGCCCAATAGGATTTTCTCTTGCCAGGAGAACAAGTTGAGCCTAAAGGCCGGAGTGTTAGAATTAGCTCGTTACCGCATCCTTGGCCAAAAGTTGTAGAGTTTCTCAAGCACTACCTTACCTATGAAGGGCGATACCAAGTAATTTACCAGTTCAACTTTGTCTTGTTATCTCATTTACGACACGATAGACTGGTCAATATTCCTTACTATCTGCTCGGATGTCTTGGAAACATGTCGCATTATTGTAAACAGGATAAAAATCCCATCCTTTCCCTGACCCATCACCACCTCGTTTAATTACTCATCCAAAAGGGTTTTTCCCAACAAAACCCTCTCCTAAACAATCCACCCATAAACCCTCAGGAAGATATTGAACATCCTAAAAACCCTCATGAAGAGGAACCAGAAAACCTTCCTGACCCTTCAGAAATATCTATTAATCCACCTACAAATCCAATTGATCCAATTTCTTCCACCATACCAAGTTTGACCCACAATTTACCAGAATCATCTACCCCTACTGTTCATATCCTTAGTGATGATTATGAAGCAGATAAACTTGATAACCATCCCTGCCCCATCACTGAGGAAAAACCCACATGCAAAAGAAAGAAGCAAATTCCTACTTTTCCTTCCTTTTTACCTTAAAAAATCAACGAGGGCTTCAACAAGAGAAGCCACTACTGCCACTGCTCTAAACCCCCAACCCATTTTGCTAAAAACCCATACACCTCAACCCTCCCAAACCTCAGAATTTTTACCTGTTCAACCCATGGGCACTGAAACACAAGAACCAAAAGCCCAAGATGCTGCAATATCATTTTCTTTACATCAAGTAGCTATCACACAAGAACTAGCTACTCATTCAGTAGCTGAAACACAAGAATGAGCTATATCTGTTGCACAAGAACCAGCTACAGCTGAAACACAAGAACCAGTTGCTAACTTCATTCCCGAAATATAAGAATAAGATGCCTAGGGTGTTGCAACAACAGTTGTCACACAAGAACCAGATACTCATTCAGTAGTTGAAACATAGGAACTAGCTATAGTTGTCACACAAGAACCAGCTACAACTGAAACACAAGAACCAACTGTTGACTTTATTTCTGAAGTTCAAGAATCACATGCCCATGGTACTGAAACACTATTTTCTTTACATCAAGTAGCTGAAACACAAGAATCAACTGCTGATTTTGTAGCCGCTCCACAAGAACCAACTACTGAGGTTGTGACCATTACACAAAAACCAGTCACCCCTCTTGATACACTGATGACAGATCAACAACCATAACCAACAATGGCTTCTCTCTTACAAGAGAATGAGTTTCTAAGATCAGAACTGGAAGCTTACAAGCAAGAGCTAGTAATGGCAAAGGAAGCCTATGACAGGGAACTTAATTTGCATACCTTGACTCGCGTAGTGGCCATGGCAGAGAAAAACACAAAATATGGTCAGTATAGAGAGTATATGTGCAACCAATGTGGGGATATTTATGATAAAGTAGGCTACAAAGTGGTTCAAATCCCAATACCTGGAGCCTCCCCTACACCTACGACTTTTGCAGTTAAAAAAGAGGAACACCCTACTGTTACACAAGAAACAGTAGGACCTTAAAAAATCCCAAAAAACAAAGTTAATCTATAGGAACCCTGGCCTACAACAACTGTTAAATCAGAAGCCCCTGTTTTTATCAATAAAGTTGTTCTAACTCTGCCTATTGATGAATCTACCCCTACTTTTGTAGAACAAGCCACTCAGACTCTACCTCAGCCTACCACTTGTGATGCTGAAACACAAACTCTGCATGTTGATGAATCTGCCCCTCCTATCAAGATCAATACCCCTACTTTTGTGGAAGAAGCCACTCAGAATCTACCGCGGCCTACCACTGATGATGCTGAAACACAAACTTTTCCTATTGATAAATCTGCCCCTCCTAGCATGATCGATACCACTACTCTTGTGGAACAAGCCACTCAGACCCTACCTTAGCCTACCACTTGCGATGTTGAAACACAAACTCAACCATGGAATGAGCAGGCAATGATGGAAAAATGGAAAAAAGAGTCTTCTATTACACAGGAAATTTTTTTGTAGGAGCACAGACTACTATGGTTGAACCACATCTATTCAAACTGGGAAGCTTTGGAGAAAACACGCCAAGAATCTCATGCCCATAAGAAGTAGAATGAAGAGTTAAAAGGAAAATTGCTCCTGATGTTTGATTTGGTACAAAAATTGTTCGCTGCTAGGAAACCATCCTCAAATTACTCTCTTTTCCTTATAGAATGACTTGCATTCTTTCAGATTAAATCAATCAAAGAAGAAAAACCCTATGCAGTGTTCAAACCAGAAGATTTTGTTCAAACTTTTGCAGAAGCCTCTACTACTGATTAGCATCTATTATGTGAGGTATATCTTCATAATGAAGCTATTCCTGAGAACAAACAACTTAATCTCAACCCTCTTGTTGGTGATATCCAAATTCGAGCACTCGTCTCCTTCCTTACCAACCAGATTATGTGGCAGAATAATTTTCTAGTTGCCAAGAATAATGAAGATAACCCTCTCCTCTGGATACGGCCAGAACCACAGAACGTTGCCACCTTTGTTGCAGAATACTACAATTTTTTGAAGAAACCATGGATAACTCAATACATAAGGCAACTATAGGCAATAGTACTTCAAGATTTTCAACAGTTTATTAAATCCACAGAGACTGTTTCCCTAAAATAAAATAACACATTTTGGAAACAATCTTCTGAGAAAAGGGAGGAGCACAATCCATTTAGTCCTACCAATCTTGAGACAACAATCTCCCGGGTACTGAGTTACATCAAATGTGTCCAACAATCTGCTGAAAATTGGATAGGTTATCAGTTCCATTTTACCATTCTTTGGATGCTAGCAGAGAAGTATCAAGTTCATCATAAGTTGCCCAAGAAGGTTTAAGTAGTAGCCTAGCAAAGGCTACAACGTGTTCAAGGATTCAGAGCTCCAACAGACAATACTTTCCACAGCTACTGCTTAAGTAATTTGCACACTCAGAGTCGGTATCCGAATTCAGATTCAGATTGAAGTTGCCTAAGGACATGCAACCTTTTTAGTTGGGGGGGATGTTAGGACCCTATAATGTACCTTTTTTCTCATACTTTATGCTATCATTACATCCTTTTCTCACTCATATTTAAGCCTACATTATCACCTTAACCTATTTCTCCAAAGGTATATAACGTTTCTTCTCTTTGCTATATGTTTAATTTGTTCTACATGTAATTTTACATTACTCTCATAATTAGCCATTAACCAGAAATATATAGTTGCTGAAACAGTTTGAACTGCAGTTAATATACTATTGCTGCTTGAAGACCACGTTGTTGAAATAGTCAACAGTACACAAATCCCTTTGCTGAAATAGTCTGTGATTTGCGATGCTGAAACAACATTTCACATATAGCAGTAACAAGAAGGAGTTGTTACAATGGATGCAACAGTCGTACCTTAAGCCAACACTATTACAACCATCGCTGCTACTTGAGACCACATTGCTAAAACAGTCAAACAGGACGCAAATCCTGTTGCTGAAACAGTCCATGATTTGCGATGCTGAAACAATATTTTACAAACAACAGTGACAGGAAAAGATAAATTTAGAATTTGTTAAACCGACCACAACAACTATACCTCAAGCCAACACCATTCCAACCACTGTAACAACATTTTGCTACGGGAGATCAGAATATCCTATTTCACCATAGAAGATTAGATCAAACTAAGAATAGGATTTGTATGTACACATGTAATTTTATGCTTAATTGTATTAAGAGGATTCTCCTCCTTAAATAGTGGAGAAATCAACATTAGAAGGGGGGATTATGAAAGGTTTAGCTAGAAGCGAATTACAGAGAAGGATCATGTTCATTTTGGATATTGTAACTTGTCACAGTTGACAGATGAATAAAAGATCATTATGAGCATCTCTTCTTAATTCCTTTTATTTCTGGGGAATCTTGTGAGAGGGAAAGGGCCCACCTTCTTCACAAGATTCACCCATTAGTTTATGTAGTGTGTTAGTATTGTTTTTATCTATACCTTGTTAAAACTTTGTTTTGCTGAAACTCTGTTCCCACTGATTGTTACAATGTTTTCATACAATTCATTCCTAGGTAATTGTTAATCATTTTGATTGGTAATTGTTGGTCACTATAATTGCTTATTTAATTTAAACAATCAAGTGCTACATAAATTGTTAATCTAGGGAAGTCTGTTTATTTCAAAGGTAACCACGGACTATATATGCTCAATTTCAAAATCAACCTAGAGTTGTAGTAGATGAAACTATATTAATCACACTTGCCTTGAATGAACTGAAGTTCTAACTTGAATTACAGAAAATAAATCTACCTATTATAGAGCACAAAGTTTAAAGAAATGATTAATTAAAGAATCCTGGATTACATTAAAATAACACAAGATACTACAACAGAGAAGACCAACTATTCTGTAACCAGAGAACATGAACCTATTCCCAAAGCAGGAATCTTCAGCACCTGTTTCCGATCATCACACTTCATGAACTTATTGCTTAATTGAAATAATGCACACTGAAGACTATCTATCTCCTAATAGAGAACAAGACTCTAATACCTTCCCAAAGCGGGAACCTTCAGCACCAGTCTCTGATTATCACACTCATGGAAATAATTGAAGGCTAACTAATTCTAACAGAGAACAGGACCCTATTTCCTTCCCAGAGTAGGAACCTTTAGCACTAGTCTCTGATTAGCACACTTATGGAAATAATTGAAGGCTAACTAATTCTAACAGAGAACAGGACCCTATTTCCTTCCCAAAGAAGGAACCTTCAGCACCAGTCTCTGATTAGCAAGCTTTCATAAATTCATCACACAGGATTGCTAACTAAAATGATTAACAGTTACCCAAGCATGAACTACATGAAAACAATGTAACGTTCAGTAAAACAGAGTTCTTAACAAGACAGAGTTCAATAGTGTTTCAGCAAAGCAGAATTCATTAAAGTAGTGTTTCAGCAAGACAGAAATCAATCAAGGCATAAACAAAGATCACACTAACACACTATAAAACTAATGGGTGAATCTTGTGAAGAAGGTGGGCCCTCCCTTCTCACAAGATTCCTCTGGAATGAAGAGGCTAAAAAAGGACGCTCAAAACAGTCTTTTATTCATATATCAATGTATCATATTACAATTTGAAAATGTAGTACGTCCTTCTCTGTAAACCCTTCTTAGTACCAAAACTGGTGATCCTTTCGAATGATGATTTCCTCTTATTTAAATAGGGAATCCCTTCGATACAATTGATAAAAAATTACAGGTGTATATCTGAGTCCTATTCTTAGTCAGATCGACTTTCTAAACTGGAATAGAATATCCTAGTCTCCCACAACAGAATGCTATTACGAGTGTTGAGTGATGTGTTTCTTGTTACTGTTGTTGTGTGTTGTTTCGGCATCACAAATCACGGGTTGTTTCAGCCACGGGATTTGTGTTCTGACTGTTTCAACACTTCTCAGGCAGCAACGATGGTTGGTGCTTGGCTCACGGTGCAACTATTGTAGTCAATATGTGTGAGATTCTGTTGACCGTGTACTGTGTAATAGCTTCCTCTATGTTTCAGCATCGTTGACCATGGACTATGTAGCATATTCTATGTTTCAGCATCGTTGGCCATGGACTGTGTAACAACTTCCTCTGTGTTTTAGCATCGTTACCATGGACTGTGTAGCATCTTTTGTGTTTCAACATCTTCGGCCATGGATTTTGTAACAGCATCCTCTGTGTTTCAGCATCGTGACCATGGACTGTGTAACAGCTTCCTCAACATCATTGACCATGGACTGTGTAACAGCTTCTGTGTTTCAGCATTGTCGACCATGGACTGTGTAACAGCTTCTGTGTTTCAGCATCATCGACCATGGACTATGTAACATCTTCTGTGAGTTGTTGTTTCAGCAACAGGCCTCAAATGATTATCTGCAGTTTGAACTGTTTCAACACTTATACATTTCTAATCAATGGTTAAGTATGAGAGTGATGTGAAATTATATGCAAAACAGATTAAACGTATAGTAAAGAGAAGAGATGTTGTATACCTTTGGAACGATAGGATAAAGTGATAATATGAGTATAAATTTGAGTGAACAAGAGTGTAATGGTAGCAAAAGGTATGGGCAAAAAGGTACATTGTGTGGTCCTAACATCCCCCCCAACTTAAAATGTTGCATGTCCTCAGGCAACTTCACTCTGAATCAGAGTCTGAATACCGACTCTGAGCGTGCAAGTTACTCAAGCAGTAGCTGTGGGAGGTGCTATCTGTTGGAGCTCTGAACCCTTGGACACATTGTAACCTTTGCCAAGCTGTTGTTTCTGTCTTCTTAGGCAACTTATAATGGATTTGATATCTCTCTATTGGCAACCAGAGGATAGGAAAATAAAACCGGTACCCTATCCAGCTTTCAGCACATTGTTGAACACACTGGATGTAGTTAGGTACCCTGGAGATTGCTATCTAGAGATTAGTAGGGCTAAAAGGATTGTGTTCCTGTCATTTCTCAGTAGATTGCTGCCAAAACAAGTTGTTTTCCTGAAGGGAAACAATCTCTATGGATCTGATGAAGTGTTGACAATCCTGAAGAACTGTTGATTGTAGTTGCTGAACATGTTCAGTCATCCCTAATTTCTTTAAGAAATGAGAAGGTGGTCTTATCCAGAGAAGGTGGTTATCTTCATTGTGCTTGGCAGCCAGGAAGTCATCCTGCCACAAAATCTGATTGTGGAGAAAGGAGGGGAATGCCCAAATCTGGATGTCCCCGACAAGAGGATTAAGGTTCAGCTGCCTATTCTCAGGGATGGCCTCGTTATGAAAATAAGCCTCACAGAGGAGGTGCTGATCCTTAGCAGAGGCTTCTGCAAAGGTCTTGACAAAATCTGTTGGGTGTAGTACTGCATGGGGTCTGCCTTCTGTGATTGATTTGATCTGAAACCATGTAAGTCGTTCCATAAGGAACAAGGAGTAATTGCAAGATGGTTTTCTTGTAGCCAATAGCTATTGTGCCAAGTCAAATACCAGGGCCAATCTGCCTTTCAATTATTTGTTCTATTTCTTAAGGGCATGATATTCCTGGCGTGTCTTCTCTAAAGCTTCCCAATTTGAGTAGGTATGATTTATCCAGATTTGTCTTTGCTCTTGCAGGCTTTTGGCCTGTGTAACAACATACTCTTTCTTCCATTTCTGTATTACTGCCTGCTCATCCCATGGCTGAGTTTGTGTTTCAGCATTGCAAGTAGTGGGGTGAGGTAAGTTCTGAGTAGATTGTTCCACAAAAGTGTGGATATTGATCTGGATGGGAGGGGCAGATTCCTCAATAGGCACTATTTGTACAGCTTTGTTAACAAAAGAAGGGGTTTCAAATTTGACATTTGTTGTAGGATAGGGCTCAGTCTTAATCTTGGGAGGTCCTACTGGTTCTTTTGTTTCAGTTGTAGTTGGTTCTTGTGTGACAGCTATACCTAGTTCTTGTGTAACAACAGGTTCTTCTTCTTTGACTGCAAAAGTTGAAGGAGTAGGGGGATCTCCTGGCATTGGGATTTGAATTACTTTGTAGCCTGCTTGATAGTAGATATCCCCACATTGGCAGCACATATATTCTCTAGATGGATTCTCTGTTGTAGTTCCTTCTGACATGGTCACTGTGTGAGCTAGAGTGTACAAATTAATTTCCTTTTCATAGGCTTCCTTTGCCATGGCTAGCTCTTGCTTGTAGGCTTCTAGTTCAGACTTTAGGAATGGGTAGTTGGTTCTTGTGTTTCAGCTACTGAATGGGTAGCTGGTTTTTGTGTTTCATCTACTGAATCGGTAGTTGGTTCTTGTGTTTCAGCTACTTGATTTGAAGCAGATGATGTCGCAATACCCTGGGCATATGGTTCTTGTGTTTCAGTGCCCGTGGGTGGAATAGGTAAAGATTCTGGCATTTGGGAGGTTGGAGGTGTACGGGGTATTAGTTGAATGGGTTGGGGGTCTATGGCAATGGTAGCAGTGGTTGCCCTTGTTGAGGCCCTTTTTCATTTTCTTTGTAAAAAGGGCGGAAAGAAAGGAATTTGCTTTCGTTTTCGCGGGGGTTTTTCCTCAATGATGGGGCAGGGAGAATTGTCTGGCTTAGAATCATCGCTAAGAATATGAAGGGTAGGAGTGGATGATTCCGGTAAGATGTGGGGCAGTCTTGGTATGGTAGGGGGGTTGATTGGACTGATTGGTTCTATAGGTGGACTGTTAGGTATTTCTGGAGAGTCTGGAGGGTTTTGTGGTTGTTGTTCCTGAAGATTTTCAGGAATTTCAGCGGCTTCTTGGGGATCTATAGGAGGGTTGTTTAGTGGAAGATTTTGTTGGGAAAAACTCTTTTGGATAAGCAGTTGGATGAGACGGTGATGGGTGAGTGAAAGGGAAGGATTTTTAGCCTTTTTACAGTAGTGCGACATATTTTTGAGACAACTGAGAAGATAATAAGGAATGTTCGCCAATCTATTATGCCATAAATGAGACAACAGAAGAAAATTGTGCTGGTAGACTACCTGGTATTGGCCTTCGCAGGTAAGGTAGTGTTTGAAGAATTTTGCAACTTCCGGTCATGGGGGCAGCAATGAGCTAAGTCGGACACCCTAGACTTTAAATTCAATTTGTTCCTCTGGCGAGAGGAAGTCCCACTGGGCATTTAGGATGATATGTTTGCGGTTGAACAAGCGAGTTCCATTGGTAGGGAGACCCAAAACCTACACTATATCCTCTTCTGTAACTGAGATTCAAACCCCTTGAACAATGGAATGATCTCCCTGGAGATTTTGAGCAAATTGCAGAACCTGTTGTTGACCAAACCCCTGGAGTCTCTGAAAATAACTGAGCCATCCTGCCCGCAGAAAAATTTGATAGGCTTCTGGATACAGTTCTAACAGGGCTGTTGTGGCAGGTTTGTATCGTATAACAAAGCCTCCCATAGCTACCATCTTGGTAAAATACACCATCAAAGATTTGAGTAACAACTTCTGTGCAGAGAAAGTTTTTCGAGTGAAGGCATGCGAATGGTGGTGAGACAAACGAAAGGATAGTAAAATAGGAATGGCAGTGGTGAATTCGTGTGAAATGATGGTAGAAAAAGTTTGATATGTCCTCCTCCCCGTCAAGTACGGCTAATAATGATTGCACTCGAGTGGTCATAATGATTTGGAATCTTCTCATTAACTATAGCTTAACTGTATTACATAAAATTTACATACCTCACCTTACCTTCTGATTCGTGCTGCAAACAAAATGTAATGCCTGTCCACGATAGTTCTACAGTAGTCGTGGCAGAGACTTTTGATTTATTAGATGAATTGTATCAAGGATTTTTTGACTGGAAGGACGAAAATGTAGTATGAGAGCACAAAATCTTGCTGATGGATAATGTTGAAAAGTTGGTGTTTCAGCAACAGAAAAGAAGGGGCGAAACAATTGCTGGACGGTGTTGTTTCGTCGATGAGGAAATGTGAATAATTGTTGAACAATGGTGTTTCAGCAATGGAAGAAAATGGGGGGAAGTTTGTTGTCAATGGTGTTTCAGCAATAGGGAGAATGGTAAAAGGTTGTTGACAGTGGTGTTTCAGCAACAGAAGAAAAGGGGCGAAACAATTGTTGGACGGTGTTGTTTCGTCGATGAGGAAATGTGAAGAATTGTTGGACTGTAGTGTTTTGGCAATATGGAGAATGGTAAAAGGTTGTTGATAGTGGTGTTTCAACAACAGAAGATAAGGGGCGAAACAATTGTTGGACGGTGTTGTTTCGTCGATGAGGAAATGTGAAGAATTGTCAGACTGTAGTGCTTTGACAATAGGGAGAAGGCCAAAAGTTGTTGTGAATGGTGTTTCAGCAATGGGGAGAATGGTGAAAGGTTGTTGAACAGTGATAAGGGAAAAAGGTGTGGGGTTGTTGACAGTGGTGTTTTAGCAATGGGGAAAGTCAAAAAGTGCTGAACAGTGGTGTTTCAGCAATGAAAGAAAATGCAAAAAATTGCTGACAATGGTGTTTCAGCAATGGGAAATCTTGTCTCTTTGTGAAGTAGGATCATCCTTTCCTAGTGGCCCGTGCTTTGATCGAGAATCTGCAAAAATCAATTGTAACATGGTATTTATTGACAGGGATTATTAGTAAATAAAATCTAGTCTAATACTAAAAGAAATTAACTTAAAAAGAATTAATTGCAATGAGGGGTAGAAGCCCCCTATAAAAAGAGGTAATGGGAGTCTGCCACACATGTAGCCTTAAAATATTCTTTGGAAATAGGGCATTGGTACAGACGGAGCTGATGACCATTTACAAGTAACTGTGTTTTGGAGTCATCAATTGTGAGGAGCCTTACTGTTCCATTGGGAAAAACAGTGTCTACTTCGTAAGGTCCAAGCCATCTTGTACGCAGTTTCCCTTGAAATTCTTTGAACC
>JASDQU010946280.1:8069-22423 GCA_032191745.1 Picea mariana
ATCCAGTTTCTTGGTTTTCCCTGATTTCTACACATAACGTTCTGGTGAGCATACAATCAGTGTTGTACTTGAATTATAAAATATACATTATGCAAAAAAAAAAAAAAGGTACATCCTCCCAAAAACTATTTCTCACTCTATTCATCATATTCTATTTTTTTTATTATATGTACATAGTAGTTACCTTTTTCTTTACATCTGAACTTATGTTCATATCCCTTTTGTTTTGTACTTTTGTTGATATAAATAGACAGGAAAAATAGACGGCGCAAAGAACTCCTACCCATAGATGTGGAGGAATCCATGCAAAGGTGCATTCTTTTTCTGCCCGTGTTCCATACTAAATGCAATGTTGAGCCAGCGAGCTCGCAACTCCACTTGTCAATTTGTATATCGCCCAACTATGGGTGCTATTTGCAGGACACAGAATAATAGAGGCCTAATGTACAGCCCGCAAGTGCATGATCCAAATAAGTGGCTAAGTATGGAATAAGGGATCTGTGCATATTTGGTATGTATTGCTTGTTTCTGGGAACCCGCCAGCCCTGGAGTAAAATGTTGAGCCAGCTAGCCCGCAAATCCGCTTATCAATTTATTATCATAAGCTATTTGTAAGAAACCGAACAATAGAGGCCCATCAGCCCAAGAACCCGCGATCCAGAAACTGTACATGGTCTATAAAATCTCAACCACCCCGCAAGTCCGCTTGTGAATTTGTATATCGCAAAAATATGTGTACTATTTGTAGAACATGGAACAATAGAGACCTATTTTTTGAGCCTGCCCACTCGAGAACCCGCAATTCAGAAAGTGGCCAAGTATGGAATGCAATATCTGTACATGGTCTATAAAATCTCATGTCCATACTTTATAAAGGTACATATTTAGTTTTGCCTCGTTTCTACACATACTTATTTGGTAACCACAGGGTTGGTGTTGCACATGAATTATGAAATATGCACTGGGAGTCAGACAGAGCCCTTTGGTTTGTTTAGCCAATTTTGAGCCCGACAGCCCGAGAACCCAATTTCTATATGGAAGAAATTGGCTCAATGTACATCCCGAATGTCCGCGATCCAAATAAGTGGCTAAGTATGGAATAAGGGATCTGTGCATATTTGGTATGTATTGCTCGTTTCTGGGAGCCCGCCAGCTGTTATAACCCTAATTTGCACCAGACATGATTACTTGGCATCAGACCATCTCAGATTCCTTCTTTTCCAAAACATTGCTGAACAACTCTTCTTAAAAACCTATTTTATAAAGTCCCACACGCCCTGCTCCATTACTGCACGCGTGTACATGCTAACTGACCCAAGACAACCCGTGTGTACCTACAAAAGCACGAAAAAAAGAAAGTTGCTGACAGAACACACAACTTTGGGTGAGTTAACTAAACATTTCGGCCATGCATGGCCGAGGGTTCAACCAAATACCTAGCTTCTTCTAGCCTATAAAATAAGGGTTAGGGGTCCCATTTAGAGGAGGAGAATCATAGTAAAGAAACTATACTCGATTTCACATTCCCTTTGTCCCAACCCTTTAGCCATCTTCGTGCAAAGAGAAATATAGAGCAAAAAAGTTGGAGAATAATTGAAGAGGAGCCCAGGACCAGGTTTGTGGAGCAGTGGCCGAATTCATCATTGTAAATTGATTTGCTGAAGTTAATAATAAAGAAGTACTTTTCCCGTCCCACCATATGAGGTTTTCATGTTTTATTGCATACATGTTGATTGAATCTCTAAACCATTAATCTATTTATCAAATGCATGTGGAGTTCTTTGTTTGTTTTGTGTGAATGCAGGTCATCCTTGGGAGGAGAGCTGCAGTCAAAGAGCGATCAAGCGTGAAGAAGAATCGATATCAAACACCGAAAATAATGTATGCTCACTTGATCTTCTTAACTACATATTTGCTTAAGAATAATGAGAATTAGGTCTGGGACGATTGTAGAAAGTATGAATCTTTAGGTATTTTCTGCATGCATAATAAAACACTAAGTGCTAGTTCGTAGAGGGATTTCCCACTCACAATAGAATTGGCGACCATACTGGGGAAATCTCTAGGGTTTCTGGGAATATTTTTTGGGTATTTTTAAGAACTGGTTTCATTTCCCGTTCTTAAAGTTTTTGCAAAAGTCTGAGCTAACAGAGATTCTGGTCTTCCATACCAGTTATCTCTATTTCTTTGCTTGACTGTAATTTTTTTTCGAGACCCACAGAGGTACACGCGGCCTGTGTAAGGTCTGCACGCGTGTACCCGCACCCTACATTCTCACAGCCCGCGTGTACACGCTAGTTGAGGAAGTGTCAGTCGCATGTATGATTCCTGAAAATTTCTTTTAGAGAGGCAGTCATCCTCTTCCCTGTTAGAATTAGTCCTTCTTAGGGTTTTTTTGGAACTCTTTCTAGTATTTGTTGTTTGCAGTCTATAGCTTAGGTTTCACCTCGGATTGGTTTGTTCTATGAAGTTTTCCTTGAATTGTTTTCTTTTTTCTGTTAAAGTAAGTGTCTGAGTCTTCAAGAGATTCTGGTTCTTAGTACCAGTAGTCTCTGCCTGGGATGGATTGCTTGGCTTTTCATTTGTCTCAGAGTTTCAGATATACACGCGGCCTGTATAAGGCCAACACACGTGTACACGCGCTCTGACTTTACACAGCTTGCGTGCACACACTTGTTGTTGAACTGTCAGTGGTGTGCTTGTGGAGAGAATTTTTGTTGAAGGTGAGGCAGTCATCCTTTATTTTGACAAGAGTTATACCTCTCAGGTTTTTGGGTCTTTGTCATAGCGGTCAGTAACTTAGGTTTGATCACAACAATAGATTTCTTTTTTCATTTAGAATTTTTTCTCAAAATTTTCTTTTATAGGGTTTTTAGACAAGTGTGAGAGTCCAATTTTAATTTACTTGTGTGTTATTTTTAAAGTGACTCTTTGCGATTTGTGCTTGGGATAGAAGTTTTCTTGGTTTTGGCTTGTTGATATTTTTCCTTTTTGCTTTGTGAGCATTCAAATAAAAAAAAAAAATCTTTTATTTCTTTGTTTGGTTAAAAAGTGTTATTTTGCATTAGTAACCAGGGAAAAGTCTTTGCTTTCATAAGTTCTTGATGGTTTACTTAGATCATAAGTAGCTTGTAGTCGAGTGAAATAATGCTTTGAGTTTGCTGTTTAAAGATCTTAGAAGATTTTTTAAGTTTGAAAAGTTGTTTAAGAGTTGAGTTAAGTAAAGGTTTTTTGTTTCCAACTTTCTGTTTATTTTGCTTTCGTCTTTCAAACATCACTAGTTTCACTTTCATAACCTTTGACTTAAAATGGACCATAAAAATTAACGCTAAATCTACAATTCATTAGACTTTTTATGTTTGTAGGGTCAACCAACTAGTTTAGGGTTAGGGCCTTGAATTAGGTTGGAGAGGAAACTATTCAAGGCCATGAAAATCAAACATTGGAGTCTGAGTTAGGGAGTGTCAAAGTCCAGTATCGTGAAAGTTATCCGGGACCCACCTCTAACAGAGGGGATAAACACAAGGTCATGTGCGGAAAGGTAGTGGAGATAACCCCTCCAAAGCTGGACCAATCATAGTGGAGAACACATATAGAGGGCTTGTCTTGGGATTCCGTCGATTGCATTTTCCACGGAGCTTCGTGGGTCTCGAATCCCTTCGAGGTCCTCAGTTGTCTTCCGAACCACTTTCTTTTGATACCCTTGACAGGTTTCGGGCTTGATACCCTGCTCATTGTGGTCTACCCGACTTTTGACTGTACCCACCTGGTGACTGTTCGCGCACTGGCAACCTAGTTGCCTATCTTTTTAGAGACATACACAGGTGACTGTGGGGGTATACCACAGTACCCAGGACAGACATCGGACCACTCTTTGCAGAGTATACCTGGAGGGTGCTTCCATGTTCAAGTTGCACTTGCACCGGTAAGTTTCTCTAGTGTTGGTTGTTGTAACTGTTCTTCCAATTAGTTTAGTGTTTGCTTGTTTTATCTTGTAGGGACTTTTTTAGTGTGTGTTGTTTTTTGAACGAATAGAAAGCCCTAGAGTGTCTTTGATATTCTCACATAGTGGAGGATCACGAGCTCCGCTGGTCACGAAGGATTCTGGGCCTATCACCGGTTACACTGGACCCACCTCCGTCACCACTAAGGCGAAAGCTAGACCAACAAGGGTCTTTTGAAGCGATCAGGTCACAAGAAATTGTGCCCAACCAACATCTGGAGGAAATGACTGTTTTAGACTTTGGAGTGAAAGCTCTTGGTCCACCTGAAACTCCAACCACTGATATTTCGGCACCCATCACCGTACTGATTCACCCTTACGAGTGCTAGGCAGTGTCCCACGCAGCAATGGAAACAAATGTTGTCACTCCTTCTGGGAATTCTTCAATTCCCAATACGGTTGTCACCACATGAGAGTTTCCACCTCCTAACCCACTGTCACTGGTCCGAGCCACCATAGTATTGATCGCCTCTACCTCGCATAGTGGTCCAATCCCATCTATGGCAACAACCACATCCCCTTTCACACCAAGTGCGACAGGCCCTCCGTTCTCATACGGGATGCCTAGCTCAGGTACAAGTCCTGTACTTTCCTACTCCACTTCGCAGAATTTAGGTCTGGGGGCAGGGAGCTCTAACGCTCCTCTGCAAGGCCACATGGGGGGCACTTCATCTCCTTTTAATGCTTTCCCTTACGGGGGAGGTCATATACCTCCTTTGTCCCCTTCGCTCAGTGGCACACATCAACAATCTGTCGAGCCACCTGCACACCATAGTTAATTTGGAACATGGAGTCAAGGACCACCTTCGCATAATATGCCGGTACATTCGACACCATTTTTTTTGTTCGATGCGTTTGGTAACAACACCTTCTCGTCAGTTGCTTTCCCGACTAGGGGCAATCCCAGTTTCGGACAACCTATTCCTATGCAGGGTACTATTCCTGCACAGGGGGCAAACCCAAGAACTTCTTCCGCATCAAGACCTTGGAATTCTTGGCAGGGATCCGTTCCCTTGTTAGGAATGCTGATTTGGGGAAATTATTTTCACAATCAATGGAACCTCGGACAAGGTACTATGCCTATTCCCACGGGATCGACATGGGGCAACCCTTCCCAAAGTCCTCCGAATGTAATGCACACCCAACCATCTACGTCCTATTTTGGGAATCAACCGATGATGTCTTTTCACACGCAGAATCCGTACGTTGGTCATGGCCATGGTTTTTACCAGAACCTAGGCTAGCAACCGAACTTTTGCTGGCAACCTGGTGCCAGTCAAACTCCAGATCCCTTTTTCCCATGTTATGACCAACAACCCAAACTACCTTTCCTGGAAACCTTGCATTTGCCAGACTTGACAAGGTTGTTGAATGATCTTATCTGTCATAATCCTCATTGGCCCCCTATGTCGACGAAGTTGCCTTCGGACATACCAAATTTCAAAGCCAAGCCTAACGAAGATCCAAGAGATCATGTGACTACCTTCCATCTTTGGTGCTCATCTAACTCGTTGAAAGACGACTCTGTACAATTACAATTGTTTCAACGTACTCTCATTGGGAGTGCCAGGAAATGGTACATTGAGCTCGACCGTTTAAGATACTCTTCCTTCGGCGAATTGGCAATGGATTTTCTAAATCATTTCCAATTACCTGTGAGATACGACGCTGGCACATAATTGCTGGCCAATTTCGCACAGACAAAAGCAGACCATATCTCTGATCACATCCGAGAATGGAGACGCCAGAAGAGTTTAATTAAGGTGCCAATCCCACCAGTATTCCTGCTCGAGTGGTTCCTTAAGTCTTTGGTCCCATAGTTATCCAAAGATTTCGCGACGTCGGGAGTATTTTCCAAAGAAGACGCCATCATGAGAGCTCAACAGCTTGAGCTAATCTATTCTCAGTCCGGTTTATTATACGAGATCTTCCCAGATGCGCCATGCTCAATACTTGATAAAACCAGATAGAGAGCTGGACCACATGCCGATGGTATTGTTGGTTCAACACAAACAAAGCCCGCTGAGCAACTGATGAAGCACTTGGAGCAATTGTCTATACAACACACAGCGGCCAACCAAACTACTATTTTGGATACTCCCCCTACTAAAACATCGGATGTACACACAGTGCAATCGACAAATCCAAAGGCCAGCCAACATCTTGAAGGAAAGAAAAAACAACGAAAGAAGGGTAAGGGGGATAAGAAACCCACTAATAATGCTGGCGGGGGAAACACTGAGAAACAAAAGGCGAGGTATCCATGCAACCTATGCACGGAAGACCACCCAACCCACCAATATCCTCGGCTTGCAGAGGCCCAAAATTTTGTGACACAACAACAACCTGCTGTGTTAACCAATCCATTTCAGCATGGGCAAAACCTAACCCAAGCTTCTACAAGCACAGAAGGGGGCAGTCAAGGACCCTCTCCGTCTTCGAACAATTTTGCATCCGCAAATGTGTATATGATGAAGGGTGATGCTTTTATATCAACTAGAGCGCATGATTACAGTAAACCAAGCACTTCTAAAAAGGGCAAAGAAGCTGAACTCCCATCTCTTACTCTACAGATTGAGAAGACTTTGGGCGAAACAATGACACGCATCCCAAAAGGCACATTCAAAAAATATTCTCACAACCCAATCGCAAGGGCCGCCCAGAACTATTCTGTGGTGGAGGATTTGTCTCAAACCCCTTGTGCGATGTCCGCTTTGGAGGTCCTCCAAAGCTGCCCTTCTCAGAGGAAAGCTTTGTTAACTGCTTTAGGATCTACCGAGACTTATAATCTGGGTACCATCATGCTGGATACAACTGACTTAAAACCTCGTCTGCCTTACCACGTAGCGTTTTAGATAGTAGTGTCTCACCCCATGAAAACTTTTACTTGAAATATTTTTTGCACGGTGGTTGATGAGGGCGCCTCGACATGCGTTATGTCGTTGGCATGTTGGAAGGCCATTGGCCAGCCCGTTTTGTCTCCATCACCTACTCTTCTCACTGCGTTCGACAGTCATTCGTTCCAATCACATCGTATCATTCCCTCTTTCCCCGTGCAGTTAGGAGGGAATATCGTGTGCGTCGAGGTAGAAGTAGTTGATGCATCCCTCGACTACAATATCTTGTTAGGAAGGAGTTGGACTTATGCCATGCAAGCAGTGGTTGCTACATTTTTTTGGGTCTTGTTGTTTCCACACGAGGACCGGATTGTGACCATTGATCAATTGTCTTTCTCCAGACCTGACCCTTCATTGGGGGTGTCCGCGGTTCCGATGATTGATAATCCTCATTTAGGCATAGTCAATGTAGGGGTTAGTTTGTGCCCATATTTGATGGGTACCTTCGATTACCCGCCCCCTCAAGGCGATGTCAAGTTCATGACCACCATAAGGTTGATATTTTCCAAGTTTCATCGTTTCACACGAATTACTTCAACGATCTGTGGATACTTCCTTCCCCATCGGCCATGATGTGTGGGACAGGGCACCCGAGCATGTCTATGCTCTTTTTCGCAGCTGAAGTAGCGTACTCTTTAGTCCAACAAGCTTCGGCCAACACAGATCCAACTCCTGCACAAGAGTTAGATCTGCTTCTAGAGCCTATTTGGGCTCAAGGTTCTCTCGCTGACACCGATTCATTAGACTTAGTCTTGCCCTCCAACGAAGCAGTAATTGAAGCAATGACTAGTCCGGACAAACCCTGGGATGATATTCATCACAGTTCATACTTTCTCTAGAGTTAAGCAGAATCGAAGCCGGAGAATTCACCTTGACTATGACTGGAGATAGGTCTTGTCCTATTAATCCCTTAGCTACACACGAGGTCTATGATGAGGGTAATATGGAAACCATCACTGAAACCATACCGATCAATATATTCAGAACCCCTGGCGTCATGGAGAACGTTTTCGTCGGAGCTGACTGCTCCCCCTGAGAGATTCAAATCTACACAGATCTATTTAAAGAATTTCGCGACGTTTTTTCCTGGTCTTACGAGGAAATGCCAGGCATCGATCCAAAAATAGTCGAACATGAAATCACAACTTATCCAGATGCCAAGCCTGTTCGGTAGAAGCTTTGTCTAGTTAATCCCAGGAAAGCAGCAACCATTAAGGTTGAAGTTGAGAAACTGCTAAAAGCCGGTTTTATCTATCCTATCCATTTGACCCAATGGGTGTCAAATCCTGTGTTGGTCAATAAAAAACAAGGCACGATTCGTGTATGTACAGGCTTCTGTGATTTGAACAAGGCCTGTCCAAAAGATAATTTTCCCACACCATTCATCGACCAGATAATTGATGAATGTGCGGGTTGTGAGGCCTTCTCTTTCATGGATGGTTTTTCGGGATATAATCAAATACAAATCAAACTCGAAGACCAACACAAAATGACATTCATTTGTCCATGGGGTACATTCGTGTATTATAAGATGCCCTTTGGTCTCAAAAATGCTAGAGCGACCTTTCAGCAGGCCATGTCTTTTTCTTTCCATGACATCAAGCATATAGTCGAGGCCTATTTAGATGATTTAACATCTCGATCTCATAAGAGAATGGATCATCCCACACACCTCCGACTTATCTTTGAGCGTTGTCGCTACTTCCGGATTCACTTGAATCCAAACAAGTGCAGCTTTTGCGTAACATCAAGACATTTGTTAGGCTTCATAGTGTGAACAATAGGGATCATGGTCAACCCTCTCAAGGTTGAGGCAATAATTCAGTTGCCTCCCCCACGCACAATCCTTCAACTTCAGAGTCTACAGGGAAAGGCGAATTTTTTAAGACGTTTCATCCCCAACTATGCCAAGATCACAAAGGGCTTTATGCGCTTACTAAAGAAAGATGTTCCTTTTCATTAGGATGATGCTGCTCAATGCTCTTTCGACGCATTGAAACATGCCCTCACGATTGCCCCTCTGCTTCGGCCACCTAACTATAACAAAGATTTCTTATTATACCTGGCTGCAGTAGAGTCAACCATCAGCGTGGTCTTAGTTCAGGAAGATGAATTGTTCTCAGAATATGTGATTTATTACTTGAGCCGAGGCCTCGTAGGACCGAAACTCAATTATTCTCATATTGAAAAGCTTGCGTTGGCAGGAGTCCATGCTGTTCAATGGTTCCGTCATTATGTTATATTTTGCAAGACCACCATCATTGCTGTCGTGAATCCATTCCAGTACATGTTGACATGACGGGTAATAGGTAGAAAGATTAGTAAATGGATAGTCATCCTCCAGGAGTTTGACTTAGATTTCGTTTCAGCGAAATCCAAAAAGTCACTGGTCTTCACAGAACTTATTTCAGAACTTCCGGTTGAGTCAGGTGATTTTGTGCCCAAAGAGTCTCCTATAAGAGGAGATATGTTTTTGATCACATCTTCAGATCCCTGGTACGGAGATATACTTATCCATCTCCAGAATTTGAAGTGCCCCACCTCTGCTTCTCATGATGAGCGTCGACGTATACGCCATCAGGCTAAGAATTATCTCATACTCGATGATATGTTGTATCGAAGAGGTGTAGACTGCGTCCTGCGCCGATGTCTCACTCACGAAGAAGCAATTATCGTGCTTAACGATTGCCATACCGGAGCCTGTGGCGGTCATTTGTCTGGGTTGGAAACAACCCAAAATATTTTACGATTAGGTTACTTCTGGCCGACAGTAATCAAAGATTGTATCGAATCAGTCAAGAAGTTCCACCCATGCTAGATCTTCTTTCGGAAGCTGAGGGAACATCCCGTTCCCATGTTTTATGTCATCACAGTTGGTCCCTTCACCAAGTGGGGGATTGATTACACTACATGCAACCCTCCTTCAGCAAGGGGGCACCGTTATATCATCATAGTTGTAGACTACTTCACAAAGTGGGTCAAAGCTATGCCAACGTTTAAAGATGATGGAGAGACTGCGACTCTATTTTTATTCAACCAGATAATAGCAAGGTTCAACATCCCGAGGGAGATTGTCACTGACCATGGCAGTCACTTTCAGAACCAGATGATGATCGAGTTAACATCAAATCTTGGGTTACAACAAGAACATTCGTCACCCTACTACCCCCAAGCAAATGGTTAGGTGGAAGCTGTAAATAAATCTCTTAAGACCATCCTACAATGAATGATCAACTCAACCAAGTCAAATTGGCATTTGATGTTATACTCGACATTATGGGCTTATCGAACGTCTGTTAAGACTGCAACCGGTTTCTCACCTTTTCAACTCGTTTACGGGCTGGAAGCAGTCTTGCCTATCGAATGTCAGATCCCGTCCCTAAAGTTGGCAGTACAATTATTGCCAGACACTTCTCCAAGTAAAGAGCGATTATTATACCTTGAGAAACTCAATGAGAAGTGTCAGGATGCGGCCCTGGCCAATGAGGCTCACAAACATAAAGTCAAGTGTCAATATGATCGGTCCGTTTGTCCTTGGATTTTCTCTAAAGTCGACATTGTCTTGGTCTATGACCAAGATAAGGACCCCCTGGGGGCAGGAAAATTCAAACCCATGTGGTTCGGACCTTTCATCATAAAAGAGGTTCTAAAAAAGGGCTTTTATTGTCTGGTTGACTTTGAAGGGAATTCTTTGGCAGAGCCTAGAAATGGGCTCTACCTCAAGAAGTATTACTCATAGGCAGGTCACCATGGGTAACTTTTTTTAATATATGTATAGTCTTTGTACTATTACTTTCTAGTTTCTTTTAGTATTATGGACGTGTCGTTTTTGATGTTATCTTTCGTCACTGTGACAGATGTCAAGTGAATCCAAGGTGTTCATTGGGTACGCAGATGGTGCTAGCCGACACACTCAGAGGCTTGCCTCTGCAGATTGGGTAATTTTTACACCTTGAGGCCAGTTATTATCTTCCAGAGGTATTTGCTTAGGTGACACCACAAACAATGTCTCCGAGTATAGTGCATTTATTGAGTTTCTTCATGAAGCCCTGTCATTTGACATCTCTCATCTCTGGGTCTATCTCGACGCTCAACTGGTTGTGTCTCAGTTAAATAGAGTCTACCGTGTTCATGATCCGACTTTACACCAACGATTCCCTAGGGTACGTCTCTTAGAATGAAGCTTTGATTATATTACTTATTTTCATGTTCCTAGGAGATTAAACCAAATTACAGATACTCTAGCTAATTAAATTTTAGATTGGCATCTCGCACACATATGAAAGGACATACACATAAACATGTAAATACATTTTTAAAGACAAATATGATCCATAAGACACAAAAAGACGAAAAAATCCATATATAATGTCATAATCATCGGAGTACAAAGGTGGATGCAAGTGCCTCAAAAGTATGACCAATAACGAGTCATGGGGCTTATGCCCTCAAAAAATATATACAAGTAGTGCTCTCAGCACGTGAAAAGTCTAACTAAGGTCAAGGCCTGTGGGCCTGATTGTACTGATCAACAACGTTTGCCAAATGCCGAAACAATAAGACTTATGTCCGTGGTGCCCCCACTACATGAGGCGGCATAGATGGTGGCAAATCCTCAATCTCTGTCATAGGGAATGTGCAGGTGAGCGAAGTAAAGTTTCACTTGACTTGTCTCAACACCCTCTCAACCTCCTCGGATGGAAGCTCTCCTGTTGCTGTTGGTCCCCTTGCGGCGACAGGTGCAACTCTTGGCTGAGGACAACGCCTGTTCCTCACATAGTCTGCAGGTCGCACTGGTCCCACATATGCACACAACAGACACATATCTGTCAAATACTCTGGTATAAAAAAATGATATATAAAAAAAAAACATAAAAATTACATATGTTTCACAAAAAAACAACAACAAAACAATGATGTAAGCTTACCCATCTCTCCTCGCTCCTCACCAGGAGGTACTGGTATCTAAGGATCTATCGAGAAATCAATCCTATCATAAGGGTAGTCCTCTATGACTGGGATTTGTCGTGACAACCAAGTGAAGAAATCATCGTCAAAGGACTCATTGGTCCTTCCACCACCCTGTCATGGCAATAACACTGCCCATCTACAAACTGCAGGAAGAGAGGCCTGATGTCCTTGTACCACTACTCGAGGATTGAAGCTGGGAACTCTTTCAAATAAGAAAGAGTAGAGAATGGTCCCGAACCCGAAGTTCCTCTGCGTTCGCAACCGACAATCTGTTAGCTGCCTCTTCATACAATCTAGCAGTATAGTGCTCCAGTCAAATATTTGTGCATTTATGCACGGGACTGCACAGTTCATCTGTGCACGGGATGCCTGATGTAGAGCCACAGAACTAGTCATCCGCCCAATAAGAAACACAATCACTTGTAGTGATAAGTCAGTGATCTTGCTTATGGGCACCTGTGAGCTTGATCGGTCTGTACCAGCCTCACAATAAAGTCCTATCAATTTCGATATGTTATAAGGCCTCGAAGGAAATGTCCGAAAATTGATTGGTTCCCCTCTCCTGGAGAGGCCAGTCAAAAAATATATGTCCTCTATCGTAGGCACCAGTGACTGCCCCTCTAACATAAAGGCCTTTGCATCAGGATGCCAATAATCAACCAAGGCATTTAGTAGCCTAGGTTGTGCCCGCATAAAAGGACATAAGAAGAACTTGAGCAACCCACATTGCATTAAGGCAGCCACAACATTGGTGTTTTCCTCGACCAACTCACTAACCTCCTCATGCTCTCTTTCCCTCCAGTGAACATACATCTTGCAAAACACCAAGTTCAGGAGGTTTAACCCTTGTTTTTAAAAAAATTTCATTCAATAAGGGGGTCCACGCAGGCTGTAATGATGACAGTCGCGTGTACACGCGTGCAGTTTTTACTCTGCCCGAATGTACACGCGGTCTGTCATAAGACAACCCGCGTGGACCTAGGTCCGACCTTTTGAAGGTCGACGCCCCCCCAAAACTTGAAACCCAAAGCATAAATAAAGATTTAAATTGAAAGATGAGAGAGTTTATACTTACTTGGTCCAGACAGATGGTCGTTTCGTCCACTGTAGCTCCCAGAATCACCACTTTCATCAAAGGGGTTTTTTTTCTCCAGAGTCAATTTCCAAATTAGCAATGATGATAATGAGCTGCCAGCTTCTATTTATAGACTTTTTGGCCTCTTTTTGTCACTTTTGTGCCCCCCCTTATCATTTTCTTTAAACCAAAAACCATTTAGAGTGATTCAGGAGTTGCATTGGAAGAGTATGATCGAGTATCAAGACATTTTTTTGGAGTTTTGGGTAACTTCTGATGGTCCATGGAAAAATCTCAAATGATCAACTTGAGCATGTAGGTTAGGTTTCCACCCTGACTTTTGTATCTCGTTGTCTTTATCCCTTTTCCATAGGATCGATCCCATCAGGTTGCGACACAGAACCATCATTGCTGCTTTAGAAGTGTTGTGAGTTAGTGGTAGAGCTTACTGGAACATGGATGCCCTAGGTAGATCCTGGTTGCATTATGGTGTCCATGCTGTCTCTAATCACTGTAGGCTCGGAAGTCCTTGTTTTTTTTCCTGATTATGAGTTTGAGCCTCATTTGCATGATTCCTTTTCACTCTTGACCTCACCCTCGGGACTCCCAAAAGACACAATGAGTCTTCTTTTAAGCCCTTTTCAGACCCTCTAAACATGAAAAGATTGTTGAGCAATCTTGTGGCCTTTCATGCTTGTTAAACTGAAATTTGAAAGTCATGTCTGTCCGGTGGTAGTTTACCCCTTTTTTTGGTCCGGACGGTCAACTATACGAACAAAGGTATACTCTAAGGAACTTCAGTTCTCTAGAAGAGTACTCTCAGATATCATTTTAACCCTTTTTCGGGCCTGAGGGACTAAATTTACAAAAAAGAACCCCCATGGAGTCCATAGTTAAGCTCTTTTCAGACTCCCTAAAATTGAAAAGATCGTTGAGTGACCTTATTCTTTCACACTTGTTAAAATGGTCCAGAAGAACATTCCCAACGGAGTCCATAGTTAAGCTTTTTTCAGACTCCTTAAAAATGAAAAACTGGCCGAGTGATCTTGTCTTTATCACACTTGTTAAAATGGTTTTGAATAGACATCTTGTCAGTGCTAGTTTACCCCTTTTTTGAACCAACCAAACTACCTTCGAAAAAGGTACCCCAGTAGAGTCTCCTTTTACGTTTTTTCAGAGTCTCTAAATATGAAAAACTGTCGAGCTTACCTTCTCTGGGCTCGTTAAATTCACATTGAAGGACGTTACCATTGTGTGTTTTATTAATCGCATTTGCATACCCACGTCTTTGGCCTAATGCCGGCTCCATGTTGCTCTCAACTGAACCATATAAAGAATGCCTTATATGCAAGCCCTATAGCACTTTGCCTCTGCGTCTTGACACCTTTGGCCCCTGGAGGATTTTTTT
>JASDQU010946282.1:0-22928 GCA_032191745.1 Picea mariana
TTCTTTGGAGCTCTGCAGTCTTTCTTCAGATGTCCTTTCTTCCCACAATTAAAACACTCTATCTTTCCAAGTCTAGATTTGGCTCTGCCCTTCCTAGAATTCCAACGGTTCCCTGAGCTCTTTCCTCTATCCTTTTGTCTTCCCCTGTTCTCCATGTTCAACGCATTACCTGATGTCTCACCTGTTCTTTTCTGTCACATTTCCTCACTAAGGATAACACCAACAACATCATCAAATTTTAAAGTATTTGAGCCAGAGACAGAGTTACTTACAGCCATGACCAAATCATTCCAGCTTTCTGGCTATGAGCACAAGATTAGAAGAGCCCTAACCTCATCATCAAAGTCCACTTTTACAGAACTTAGTTGATTAGTAACCGTATTAAATTCATTTAAATGATCTGCAACAGACCCACCTTCCGACATCTTCATATTAAATAATCTCTTCATTAGAAATACCTTATTGGACGCCAAGGTTTTTTCATGCAATTTGGTCAATGTGTCCATCAAACCCTTCGTTGTCTTTTCTTTTGAGATATTGAAAGCCACTGACGCTGCCAGGATTAGCCGTATCATTCCTAGAGCCTTTCTGTCAAGAATCTCCCATTCTTCGTCCTTCATGGCCGCTGGCTTGTTTGCTACTCTGCTCAATGGTAGGAATAAATCCTTCTTATATAAATAATCCTCCATCTGCATCTTCCATAACTGGTAGTTTTGGCCATTAAATTTCTCGACCCTAAACTTTTCATCTTCCGACATTGCTCCCACTCGAACTAGGAACCCTCTTTTCCTGCGAGTTACCTTACGCTCTGATTCCAGTTGTTAGAAAAATAGGACCGCAGAGCAATAAAATAAAACAAATGTGGAAAAAAAACACAGAAGATACATAATACAAGAGAGACACAGATTTACGTGGTTCACCCAGTGTGGGCTATGTCCACCATAGAAATTGCCAGGTCCTTTCTTTATTATTATCCAGCAAAATGAAGGGATACAACCTACAACAAAACCCGCTATAACTTCCTCTTCTTTCTCTCATAGTCTCCTCTCTTAGAATACAATACTCGCCAACCTACATAGCCGCAATACATTTCCCTCATAAAAGAGGGTTTCCTTCAAGGGCAAAAAACCCTAACATATTCTCTATCGTTAGATCTGCGACCTTATAATGAACGGTCCAGATTTACAATGAAATTACAATATAATTTTACAAGGCAATTTTTGCTTCGAGGGACCCCCGTTGGGGGCCCACTTGCCCCTAGACTCCCCAGTTGGGGGGATAGCTCCCACGGACCCCGTAGAGGGGTACCCCCCCTCTGCACTCCCCAGCTGGGGGGATAGCTCCCACGGACCCCGCAGAGGGGGTACCCCCCCTCTGCACTCCCCCGCTTGGAAGAGTGTACATACTACTGGGGTGTAAATACTTCATGGGGTATAAACACGGCTGAAAGTAAAAGACCTCTAAATCAGGAAGATAATCAAGCTCCACAACCAACAGTCTTTAATTTGTAAAACTCAAATCTTACCTCCGTAAAACTTTTTCACTGTGAGGAGAAATTTCATTTATTGGAAATCCCATAATCATTATTGAAATGCACTCTTGGAAAAATGTTGCACATAAAACATATGATAAATGTTTGTATTTATTATATAAGTCTTGGGCTAAAGTGGTTTAATCCAAACTTCTTTACCTTTGATATGCTCCACGTAAAAACACGTGTCCACCAAATAAACCACAGTAGTTTTACCTGGTCCATCTTTACATAATTAACCTCCTCATTACTTTAATCTTCGATATGCATGTGTGCCCTCCATCCAACCTTTAACTTTTCCACATTATAAATTGAGATTTGTGCCCATGATTTGACGTGATTTCATAAATTAAATATTGGATTAAATATTAATATAAATATAAAAATATTTATACTAATAATAAAAAACCCTTTTTTTTCTATTTTCGAAGGACTTTGGACATACGAGGTTCAACACATGAATGTTTGGATAGGATAAGGGTGCTTAATAAAAGGAATATTTTTTAATGTCAATGGAAATACGAAAATAAGGGTAAAAATAAATGAAGTGATGGAACTAAGGGATTTAGATAAGAAGAAATGTTAGGTATAGGCTTGGGATATTTTCCAACTTTTGACTCATGGGGTACATGATTGTTTTGGATGATCCATTGGGTGAAGGATTTAGGTGATGGGAGCTTGACGGAGCTGGTGAAAAAGTTAGAAAATCTGAGTGGAAAAATAACACAAGGATAAGATGCTTTGGAAAAATAAAATGCAAATCAGCAGGTGCTAACACCATCAACTTCCGATATCGTGAGTTGGAAAAAATGGTTTTGAGCAGATTGATTTTCACTTCGACATACCTCTGGTGTTGCCACGTGTCCACGAATGAAACCAGAATGGTTTCCCTAGACCACCTTCGAATAATTATCTTCCGCGCTGCTTAATTCTCTGATATGTGCCTTAGCTGTTGATCCGGGCTTCTTCAAGATCGACGGTCCGCCGAGTGATACCTTTTGCGCCTCTGCTATATTTTTCTATATGCCGCTAGATATACCCCTCCCCTCCAAAGTATCATACTTCCACTGTGATATAGCATTTCGCTAAATTTCTGAAATTTGGATCCTAATATGAAAATTTTTATGGTGATAACATCGGCTCCAACTGGGGATGATATCCTCTCTACGAGGTAGCAAAGAACTCTTAGACCTAGTTCTTGATACATTGGGCTACTCCCAAAAAAAGTGTGCTCTGTCATGTCACTAGTGTCTGCTGAAAACCAAAATCTGCACACTGCTCTCAACTGGATACTGAACATTGAATACACTGCTAAAATTTGACTGTACATACTACTAGAAATCCAAACTGAAAACTGCTTGAACAACAAGCTTATTCGCACACTCCTACCTACTCTCAAACTATGGAAATGAATACTCAATCAAGTAATTCTTAAGTGCCAATGCAACCAATCAAGCAATGGGCTTCCTGATTTTTCTCCACTCACATCTTTCTTAACCATGCAGACAAATGTAAAAGATGACAGCTGAAAGAAAAAATTGAATCCAAAATGTGAGCTTGTGAATGAAACATATTCCTCCTTCACTGGAGACTGTAATAGGATGGCCATAGGATCTTGAAAACCATGAAAAATCATTTCTTCTGGATGAGAAAAAACAAAAAGACAAGCCTCTTTCATAAGTGTTTGTTGTTCTTTCTCTATTTTTTCTATTTTGAGAACATCTTCAAATGAAATGGCAGCAATAGGTTTGTCTAATCTTCCATGCATATCAACAAAAATATTCATACATTCTTGAACTTCTTCAAATATGATAGCCATATTATGTGCATTAAGGCTATCCTCTTGTTCATCAAACAATTATGATTTGGTTTCATTAAATTTCTGGAAATTTGTTTGAGGACAACCATTTTGACTTTCAAATGAATTAGTAGAAATAATTTCCTGCTCATAATCTTCTTGCAAATGTGAAAAGCTAACAGCATGCACTATTTCACAGTCTAGAGCTCCCATGGATGGATTTTCAAAACCATGATTTTCAAATGAATCAAATAAAACCACTACCTCTTCATTATCTTTCTGTATTTCTGATTGAAAAGTGGCATACAATGTTTTGTTGCTTTCCTGAAACTATATGTCATTTGTTTGTTCATTGCTAGAAGTTTCCATAGATGCAATTTCATAATCCTCATCCATGTCTAGGCCACTTAGGATTTGAACAACCATATCATTCACAGGGGGAAGAAATACAACCTTGAAACACTTTGTCTTGTTGAAAATCTTGTTGAATATCTTCATCAAGTTAAGGGGAAGGAAAATGACTTGCAGCAACAATTTCTTGATCATCTTCACCTTCAACCAATGGAGGGGATACTATTTGTTGTTGGGATGAATATTCATAAAGGGCTTCTATGATTTCATCATTCACACACTCTTCATTTCCAAAAACATTTTCAAGGTACTTAATGAAATGTTGACAAAATTCACAACAATCTTCAAACACCAAGGATGAAGAATTAGATTCTCCATAATTCTAAAAGAATGTTATATGGAAATATTTAAGAGAGTATAAGCTGTCTGGTTTTAAACCTTCACACCATAATCTTTCTCTCCCCTCTAAAGTATCCATAAAAATTTTCATCAAACAATCCTCATGAAATTCAACCCCCAAATTACATATGTGCATGTGAAATCTAATCAAGTGCAAGGCAACATCATTTTCTTTCCCATCTTTGAAATTAGGAAAATATATTTGCCAATTTATGTGAGGAATATGATTTGGAAAGCCAAGAATATGAGATTGATTCATTGGAGCATACCTTGTAGATATTGAACTCATCTTCGGACAGTGGAGTCGCCAATGTTGTTTTGGAAGCTAGATTCTGCATTGAGAGTGGAGTCGCAAGTGAAAATTCAATTTTTTGGATTTTTCTACTAGTGGAATCACCTTCAAACTGATTTTTTGATGTGTGGAGTCACCAGAGCAGGAATACAGCCAATATGTGTCTAAGTTTCTTCTTCTCTTAGACCTTAGAACTCAACGATGTCATTTTTCCCAGGGAAAAATTTTCAATTTCGTCCACGGAAACGACGCCAGAATGTTAGCACCCTGTAAATATGCTTCGTCGTCAAAATAAATGACAGGGATAACTGTTTCAACCAACTTTAGAGCTGAGGCACTAGCCTGCTCAATTTAGAGAGGGATTTCTCATGTCACTTGATATATCTATGGAAATTGGTGGCTAGATTTGTTTTGTTTAGGGGATTTTTAGAAAGTTGCTGGCAAGGAAGGGGAGGAACACACAGGGCTATGGAGTCAAAATTCTGAAATGGACTGAAAACAATGATCAACCGATAGAACTCTCTAGAAGATAAAGGCTAAATGAGGCAATGAATCTGAGTTGTAACTTAAAATAAATCAGAGTGGTAAGAGGAAAGAGGAAACAAATAACTGCATCAGTGCATTACAGGAATGAATTCTGAATTAGCTAAGAAGAAACTTACACAGTTTAAATTGCTTAGGGAAAGAGCATCATAAGATGAATTATGGGCCTTTAACACTTCAATTTAAATAGAAGAAAATGCAAATGGAATTAAAGAACACAGGAAATACAACAATGAAGGAGGAAAAAACTCATATCATAGCCATTAGAATCTTTTCATAAACAGTTCAAAATTCTTCTGCATATGTATTCAATTCAGTCCCAGAAAAATTGCATTAGAGTCCAGAACCACTAGAATTGTGCCCTTGCACTTCTTCTTTCATTAATACACTCAGAACCTCTAATACTTATACCATTCGAGTTCCTTGGGTGTGTAACTGATTACAATAATTGAAACGAAACGTTTCAGCTTCTACAATGATTACAACTGACAGTTTCCAGAAAAATCGTTTCATGATCCCTGCAGATTCCTCTGACGCTCCAGCTCCTTCCTCTGCCACGTTCTCTTTGAAATGTCACTCATACTCTTTCAAATATAATTGCATTTAGCCATATTCTGATTAAAAATTTGGGAATAATATATTTGAAATAAAAATAATTCCCAAATATTTTCTATCCTAGAGAATTAAATTTCCATAATTTAATTCATGCCTGTGGTCTTTAAAACCATGTTGTGTTTTGTCCAATTAACAATTCACTGTAAAAAACATTTACTGTTACTATTTCCTGTAAAATGGTTTTTCCAATTTACAAAAAACATTTACTGTGTAATGTTTTTCCAATTTACCGTCTTTGGAAAAATACCTTTTATCTTCTTTTTTACTTCTGTAAATCTTTGGATAAAGAATTATCCAAGTTTTCATTCACGTGCATCTTCCCATTTAAATATTTTTCATGGAAATAAGCATTAATGTCTTTAATTTGTAAAACATAAATCTTACCTCCTTAAAACCTTTTCACCATGAGGAGAAATTTCATTTATTGGAAATCTCATAATCATTATTGAAATGCACTCATGGAAAAATGCCGCACATAAAACATATGATAGATGTTTGCATTTATTTTATCGGGCTTGGGCTAAAGTGGTTTCATCCAAACTTCTTTACCTCTGATATGCTGCATGTAAAAACACATGTTGACCAAATAAACCATCGTAGTTTTGCCCAGTCTGTCTTTACATAATTAACCTCCTCGTTACTTTAATCTCCAATATGTGTGTGCGCCCTCCATCCATCCTTTGACTTTTCCACATTATAAATTGAGATTTGTGTCCATGATTTGACATGATTTCATAAATTAAATATTGGATTAAATATTAATATAAATATAAAAATATTTATATTAATAATAAAAAACCCTTTTTTTCTATTTTTGAAGGACTTTGGGCATATGAGGCTTAACACATGACTATGTCGATAGGATAAGGGTGCTTAATAAAATGAATATTTTTTAATTTCAATGGAAATACGAAAATAAGGGTAAAAATGAATGAAGTGATGGAACTAAGGGATTTAGATAAGAAGAAAGGCTAGGTATAGGCTTGGGATATTTGCCAACTTTTGACTCGTGGGGTATGTGATTGCTTTGAATGATCCATTGGGTGAAGGATTTAGGTGATGGGAGCTTGATGGAGCTAGTGAAAAAGTTAGAAAATCTGAGTGGAAAAATAACACAAGGATAAGGTGCTTTGGAAAAATAAAATGCAAATTAGCAGGTGATAACACCATTAACTTCCAATATCGTGACGACAACGCGGCCCCTTCACCACCTGCAGGTCGAAAGGTCCACGCGCTTACATAGGATCTTCTTCTGTTCTTGGCCCGAATAACTCAAAGGTTCCTCTGATTCCCTATCGGGAATCTTTCTTACCCACAGATTCTCTTCTCTCGCCCGATCCCACTTCCTTGGCTTATCGAAGGATCGAAACTCGCAGATTCGCAAGTTTCCTATTTATCGTTGGGCTCTCAAATCCCCGAGGCCCGATATGTTAGTCAATATTGACTTTCTCTTTTCTCTATCAGAACTTCAGCTCTATCGCGACTTTTTCTACGTGCGATACCAAGCCCTCAGTTTTCCAAACCCTGATACCCGATGCGTCAAAATGCTGATGCACATGTCCATTGTCTTTTCAACGGTCCCTTATCTCGTCGAGACTTCGAACTTCGTGGGATCGTGAATCCTGATGTCCAATGCTCGGAACTTTCGCTGCGAAACCCTGATAACTCGCCACATGTCTTCCACTCACTCCCCTGGTCCCACACAGCTATGTCACCGTCGGGATATCATGCTTCGTGACTTCGCGACTTCCATTGCTAAATCTTCGACTCTTCTTTCACGAAACCCCTATACACGATCCTACGTGTAGACCCGATGGTCCTCGGAACTTCGCGAAATTCTCTCAGAGGGTCTCGACCGTCCGTTCTCCCTTATGAAATCCTCGAAATAAAGAAGTGTCTCTCCACGAGACTCGTTCGTCGGCATGCGAGCTTCAACGCCTGCTCGAACGCTTCAATGCACAACCTCTCTGTGCAATCCTTCGACGAATTCGAAGGCCTACTCCTCCTGAGCTTGTTCTCGACTTCTAAAGTCCCTTTGAGAACTTCTTGCGCACACTCCTTGTGGAAAATCTTCAACAACGTCTATGTGTTGAAGGCACTCGACTCTGCGCACTCCTGCAGCAATAGTCTTTCGATATTTCGCTCAGAATCGCAACTCTGAGACTTCTCCCTAGCCTGCGCACTCCTTGCACAACACTGTGCCTATTTGCACCTTCGAAGAAATGAGAACAAAATCTATCTCTAATTGAACCCTCCTGTCAACGCACTCCTTGTAGACACATTGAACTGCACTCCTTGCAGGAATCCTCTGGCTCAAATAGAGAAACAATTGAAACTCATTCTATCTCCCTTTCAAACTTCAATTCAACCATGAAATCGCATACACAGCATATAAAAGAAAATGTATGACACGAAGCAAATATTCATGAGCATATCAACATCACACACAGAGAAACAACACAACCATGAATTTGAATCAAAGCTTTCTTCTATTAATTCAAGTATCTGTACATGGGTGTTCTTCATACAACTCTTTGTTCACTCTTCTTCTCTTGAACAATGCTCTCTATTGTTACAATGATACAAAGGAGGGTGTCTATATCCCGTTTCCCTCTTGCGCTCTAAAGCTATCAAATCTAAAATTAAATTCCTATCTAACTTCATTAACTCTATTAAATGCCGACTATCTACTAAGGACGAGAGCTATCCGCTCAAGGTCCATTACAATACACAAAGTGTGCCTTCTTAAATGGCTTCATTTAAATACTTGCGCAACAATCCAAAAATGTTCTTTTCAAAATTTGTGCCGGCTTATCCAATTGTCTTTCTGCTTCCGCGCTGGCTCACTTGATGAGTTGGTGATGCTCCTGCATCATACTCCTCGGCTTGAAAAATTTCATGGGCTCCTGTCCATGAGCTCCTGCATGGTCTGTCCATGCTTCAGTATCTCTCCTTCAGTCTCTCAGCTGGCATCTTCCACTGGGTGATTCTTCCACTTGACCAGATACTCAAAGTATTCTTTTCTTCTGGTCTTCTTACCCACTCTCTTGTCCAGTATGCATTCCATTTGCAGCTTCTCTGTTGCTGGTAATTGTTTCATCCACTGGATTACTGACTCCCCAGTTTCAGTTTCTGCTTCTCCAGCTCTGTATGGGTATAAATCTACAATGTTGAATATCGAAGATATTCTGATGCCATCCGGCAACTCAATCTCGTAAGCATTCTCTCCGAATTTTCTCAAGACCTTGCATGGCCCGATTTTCTTCATTTTCAGCTTGTTGTATGTTCCCCTTGGGAACCTTTCCTTCCTCAAGTGTGCCAGAACTAGATCACCAAATTCAAACTGAAGTTTTCTCCGATGTTGATCTGCTCTGTGCTTATATTCCTGATTGGAATCTATCAGTCGTTGCCTCACCCGGCAGTGAAGTTCTTTCATCGCCTCAGCGAATTCTTCTACACTAGCGCTGCTAGTAGCAGTTTGTTCTGAATCTCTCAGTTCAGAAACTCCTCTCGGTTTCATCCCATATACAACCTGAAATGGACTCTTCCCTGTGCTTCAATTCAACGAATCATTGTATGCAAACTCTGCCTGTGGTAATATCTAGTCCCAACTGCTGTGGTGCTCTGTCACCAAGCTTCTCAGCAAGTCTCCCAGACTTCTGTTCACCACCTCTGTTTGCCCATCCATCTAAGGATGATAAGCAGAACTAAACGCCAAGTTAGTTCCTAGCTTCTTCCATAAGTTCCTCCAAAAATGCCCTATGAATTTCGTGTCTCTGTCCGAAACTATACTTTTTGGCAATCCATGAAGTCGAATGACCTCCTTGAAAAATAGGTTCGCAATGTGTGTCGCATCGCTGGTTTTCTGGCATGGGATAAAATGTGCCATATTTGAAAATCTATCCACTACTACAAAGATGGAATCAGATCCTCTTTGTATCCTCGGCAAACCCCATACAAAATCCATGCTAATCGCCTCCCACGGCCTCTCTGGTATGGGCAATGGCTGATAAAAACCTACATTCTACTTCCTTCCCTTCGAATGTTGGCAAATCTGACACCTGTCAAAAAACCTCTTGACATCTGCTCGCATTCCCGACCAAAAATATGACTCGCTCAGCTTAGCAAATGTTTGTTCATGGCCAAAATGTCCTGCTAATCCACCACTGTGTTTCTCCTTCAATAGGTTCTCCCTCATGGATCATTTCGGAATACACAGTTGATTGCCTTTGAAAAACAGTCCCTCCTAGATCATATAATCTATCCAAGGGATTCTATCTCTGAGAACTGGATTCTCAGCTGCTTCATACGCCTCTCTAAAATCTGCATCTCTTGCGTACATGTCCCTGAGATTTTCAAAACCTAAGGTTTTAACTCGAAATTCCTGCAGCAACAAACACTTCCTGCTCAAAGCATCAGCCACTTTGTTAGCAGTACCTGAAATGTGTTTAATTACAAATGTAAAATTCTGCATATACTCTACCCATTTTGCATGTTTCTGGTTCAACTTCTCCTGTCGACTCACAAATTGTAATGCATGATTATCACTGTACAATACAAATTCTTTTGGGATCAAGTAATGCCTCCACTTTTTCAATGCCTGTATGATAGCATAAAATTCCTTATCATATGTGGAGTATTTCAACTTTGCCTCATCCAGCTTCTCGCTGAAATATGCGACTGGTGTGTCTTCCTGACTCAAAACCGCTTCTATGGCATATCCGCTTGCATCACATTTCACCTGAAATGTCTTCTGGAAATCCGGTAACACCAACACTGGTTGTTTCGTTATCTTCTGCTTCAACAGATTGAAGCTCTTCTCAGCCTCTTTTGTCTAGTGAAAAGACTTATGTTGCTTCTTCACTGTATCCATCATTGCTATGCTAATTCCACTGAAATTCTTGATGAACTTCCGATAGAAACTAGCCAAACCATGAAAACTTCTCACCTCGAATACATTTCTCGGTGATGGCCAATTCTTAATCACTTCCACTTTATCCGGATCCATTCTCAACTCATTAGCCGAAATAACAAAACCCAAGTAAATGAGCTCTGTCTTCATAAATGAGGACTTCTTCATGTTAGTCAATAGCTTCTCCTGCTGTAGCTTCTTCATCACAATGGCCAAATGCTTCAAGTGTTCATCCTCTGATTTATTGTAAATCAATATGTCATCTAAATAAACAATGAAAAACTTCCCGATGAACTCCCTTGGGACTTCATTCATCAATTTCATAAAAGTACTTGGTGCATTTGTCAAACCAAGCGACATAACTAACCATTCATACAAACCTTCGTTTGTCTTGAAGGCAGTCTTCCACTCATCGCCTTCTCTCATGCGAATCTGGTGATATCTGCTTTTCAAATCAATCTTTGAAAAATACTTTGCCCCACTTAGGCAATCCATCATATCATCCATTCTTGACAGTGGAAACATGTACCTAATGGTTATCTTGTTGATTGCCCTTGAGTCGGTACACATTCTCCAACTCCCATCCTTCTTTGGACTGAGTACTGTCGGAACAGCACACGGGCTCAAACTTTCCCTGACCAATCCTTTGTCCATCATCTCTTGGACCTCATTCTTCTGCGGCGTCAACCTGTACGCAGTTTTGTTCGACAAAATAGCTCCCGGTATGAGGTCTATGTGATGACTCACACTTCTCATTGGTGGCAACAAATGAGGTAATTCGTCCACCACAATGTCAACGAACTCTTCCAACAGTTCCTGAATCTCATCTGGTAGGTCACCCACTCTTGTGACAGTCAGAACGATTCTCAGTTTTCTAACCACAAAGAATTGTGGATCTTCCTTCTTTCCCATGTCCGTAAGAAGTTCCTTCCCACTCATGAGAAGTATTGTGTTGCTTACTTCCGGTTTCACCTCTTTATCTTTTATTGGAAGCAACATATGGGTTCTCCCATTTTTCTCCAGGGTGTATGTGTTCATTCTCCCATCATGAATCACATTTCTGTCATATTGCCATGGTCTACCCAACAATAAATGACATACATCCATGGGAATAACATCACACAGAATCTTATCATTGTATCCTCCTATCTTGAATTCAACCAATCATTGTTTAGTAACAGTTACCTAGTGTCCCTTCTGTAGCCACGAAACTCTATATGGACTGGGATGATCAGTCGTCTCCAGCTCCAGCTTTTCTACCATCTCAGTTGAAATGAGATTATCTATGCTACCACTGTCAACAATAGCCTTGCACACCCTGTCCTTGGTCTTGCAAGTTGTTCTGAAAAGTTTGGTCCTTTGATCTGAGTCCTCCACCTCCTTCCCAGGTGTTAAGAGATTTTTACGCATCATCAGTGACCTTCCGCCTTCAACGTCTTCGACCTCAGCATCCTGCCTCTGTGCTTCGGTGATGTCAGCTTCTCCAAGGTCCTTCCTTTTCTCTGGTCACTCGAATGACATGTGCCCATTCTTTCCACATGTGAAACATGTGATTACTCCACCTCGACCTCTTCCTCTACCTCTGGTACGAGGAAAAGTGTTTGCGTCAGCATAATCTCCTCTCTGCTCTATATGCTACCCTCTCTGTTCAACGTATGGCCCTCGCTGTGAGGTTCCACCTCTCTCAACTTTACCCTGAGGTTTCTTCCATTCCTCCTTGGGCTTCTGGTATTTTTCCTGGGCAACTGCCTTACCTCTGGGTTGGCTTCTGCCTCACCCTCGCTAACCTTGCCTATGGCTCAGCTTCTCCTCAGCTTTCAGAGCCATCTGATAAGAATCCTCCACCGTTCCGATTGTAACCATGCTTAATTCATCCTGAATGTCATATCTCAAACCATTCAGATATCTGGCAACCTTATCATCATCGCTCTCCTGATGACCTGCTCTGATGTTCAGTCGATGGAATTCCTCAGTGTATTCTTTCACTGTCATCATCTTCTGTCTCAGGTTCTGCATCCTTCTAAACAGAGTGATTTGATAGTCTCTCGGGATGAACTTCACCTTCATCTTCGCGATCATTCGATCCCAGCTTTTGATCTTCTGCTTGCCTTTGCAATGTCTGTCAGCGTGTAGCTCGTGCCACCACAATGTTGCATGTCCTTTCAAGCGCGTGACAACATGCTTGACTTTCTTATCCTCTTCAATTTCCTCATAATCAAAGTAGGTGTCAAGAGCTCTAATCCAGTCCAGCAGCTTTTCTGCATCCATATTTCCCTCGTAAACTGGAATGTCCATTTTTGCCTTCGCACCCATTCTGGTGATAGATTTAATCAATCACTCAGTTGATGCATCTTTGGCTGCAACTTCCTATTCGCGTTCAGCCTCTATCTCGTTGTCAGAATTACTCAGATCCCCCGCACTAGCTGTGCGTCTCTGCGTTGTCTCCATCTCTTCGAGTCTTGCTCAGAGATCTCTCATCTGCCTGTCCATTTCTGGATTTCCTGTCGGCCTGCCTCTTCTTCGCACCTCCCTATCCTCTGGATTTCCTGTCGGCCTGCCTCTTCTTCGCACCTCCCTATCCTCTGGATCAGGTGACTGTATTTCCCTCTTGGGTGACATTGAAAATTTCCTCTTCTCTGCTATAGAAAGAAAAGAACTTCCCGCTCTGATACCACTTGACGACAATGCGGCCCCTTCAGCACCCGCAAGTCGAAATGTCCACGTGCTTACATAGGATCTTCTTCTGTTTTCGGCCCGAAGAACTCAAAGGTTCCTCTGATTCCCTATAGAGAATCTTTCTTACCCACATATTCTCTTCTCTTGCCTGATCCCCCTTCTTTGGCTTATCGGAGGATCGGAACTCGTGGATTCGCAAGTTTCCTGTTTATCGCTGGGCTCTCAAATTCCCGAGGCCTGATATGTCAGTCAACGCTGACTTTCTCTTTCCTCTATCGGAACTTCAGCTCTATCGCGACTTCGCTACACACGATACCAAGCCCTCGGTTTTCCAAACCCCGATACCCGATGCGCCGAAATGCCAATGCACACATGCGTTTTCTTTTCAACGGTCCCTTATCTCATCGAGACTTTGGACTTCGTGGGATCGTGAATCCTGATGTCCAATGCTCGGGACTTTCGCTGCAAAACCCCGATAACTCGCCACCTGTCTTCCACTCACTCCTGTGGTCCCACACAGCTACGTCACCGTCAGGATATCATGCTTCGTGACTTCGCGACTTCCGTTGCCAAATCTTCGGATATTCTTTCACGAAACCCCGATACACGATCCTACGTGTAGATTCGATGGTCCTCAGAACTTCGCGAAATTCTCTCAGAGGGTCTCGACCATCCGTTCTCCCTTATGAATTCCTCGAAATAAAGAAGTGTCTCTCCATGAGACTCGTTCACCGGCACGCGAGCCTCAATGCCTGCTCGAACGCTTCAATGCACAACCTCTCTATGAAATCCTTCGATGAATTCGAAGGCCTACTCCTCCTGAGCTTGTTCTCAACTTCTCAAGTCCCTTTGAGAACTTCTTGCGCGCACTCCTTGCGGAAAATCTTCAACAACATCTAAGTGTTGAAGGCACTCAACTCTGCGCACTCCTGCAGTAGCAGTCTTTCGATATTTCGCTCAGAATTGCAACTCTGAGACTTCTCCCTGGCCTGCGCACTCCTTGCACGGCACTGTGCCTATTTGCACCTTCGAAGAAATGAGAACAAAAGTTATCTCTAATTGAACCCTCCTGTCAATGCACTCCTTGCAGACACATTCAACTACACTTCTTGCAGGAATCCTCTGGCTCAAATATACAAACAATTGAAACTCATTCTATCTCCCTTTCAGACTTCAATTCAACCATGAAATCACATACACAGCATATAAAAGCAAATGTATGACAGGAAGAAAATATTCATGAGCATATCAACATCACACACAGAGAAACAACACAACCATAAATTTGAATCAAATATTTCTTCTATTAATTCAAGTATTTGTACATGGGTGTTCTTCATATAGCTCTCTATTCACTCTTCTTCTCTTGAACAATGCTCTCTAATGTTACAATGATACAAAGGAGGGTGTCTATATCCCGTTTCCCTCTTGCGCTCTAAGGATATCAAATCTAAAATTAAATTCCTATCTAACTTCATTAACTCTATTAAATTCCGACTATCTACTAAGGACGAGAGCTACCCGCTCAAGGTCCATTACAATACACAAAGTGCGCCTTCTTAAATGGCTTCATTTAAAGACTTGCGCAACAATCCCAAAGTGTTCTTTTCAAAATTTGTGCCGGCTTATCCAGCTGTCTTTCTGCTTTCATGCTAGCTTGCTTGATGAGTTGGCGATGCTCCTGCATCATATCGCGAGTTGGAAAAAATGGTTTTGAGCAAACTGCTTTTGACCCTGACGTACATCTGGTGTCTCCAGTTATCCACAAATGAAACCATAATGGTTTCCCCATCCCGCTATCGAATAATTATCTTTCGCATTGCTTAATTATCTGATATGTGTCTTAGCCATTGATCTGGGCTTCTTCAAGATCGACAGTCCCTCGAGTTATACCTTTTGCACCTCCGCTATATTTGTCTATATGCCATTGGATATAGCCCAGCCCCCCAAACTATCATACTTCCACTGTGATATAGCATTTCGCTAAATTTACGAAATTTGGATCCTGATATGAAAATGTTTATGGCGATAACATTGGCTCCAACTAGGGATGATATCCTCCCTGTGAGGTAGAAAAGAACTCGTAGACCCAGTGCCTGATCCATTGGGATACTCCCAAAACATGTGTGTGTACCCTGTTCTGTCATGTCACTAGTGTCTACTGAAAACCAAAATCTACACACTGTTCTCAACTGGATACTGAACACTGAATACACTGTTAAAATATGACTGTACATACTACTGGAAATCCAAACTGAAAAAGTCTTGAACAACAAGCTTATTCGCACACTCCTACCTATTCTAGAATTGTTGAAATGAATACTCATTCAAGTAATGCGAAAGTGCCAATGCAACCAATCAAGCAATTGACTTCTTGATTTTTTCTTCGCTCACATCTTTCTTAAACATGCAAACAAATGTAAAAGATGGCAGTGGAAAGAAAAAATTGAATCCAAAATGTGAGCTTATGAATGAAACAAATTCCTCCTTCACTGAAGACTATAATAGGATGGCCGCAGGATCTTGAAAACCATGAAAGATCATATCTTCTCGATGAGAAAAAAGAGATAGAGCTCTTGAGCGAAGAAGAAACAAAAAAGGGAGCACTGAAGAAACAAAATAAAAGGATGGTTCTTCAAAATTCTGTAGTATACGAGAAGTCAGTCCAAGTTGTGTATGAATCGTGTTATGAGTTTGTGTAAATATTTTGTATGTGGCTGAAACAATCCTGCAGAGACTCTGTAATGGTGTTATTCTAGTAGTGTGTGCAGAATATGAACATAGAGAGCATAACACATTGTAGTGCATGATTTGTAGAATGTATTAGAGTGCAGAGTGCTATTCCTATTGCATTATTAGTTTCTTAATGTATGCATTCTAGCATTTAATCGAGATAACACAATGTTATTGTTCTCTCTATCAATGGTTGTGTTTATTCACAGTTGAATGGATGAATGTGTTAATTATGTATGTTGTTATTTTGTTAATGAATTGTGATGGAATGTATGGATGCTAGCTCGAGTGGCTTCCTAGTATGCTTGATCCCTTCATCTCTGACACAAGACCAGATGGTCTCTGTGATTTTCATTGCATATCAAGTGATACTTTCTTCAGTGCTTGACTAAATATTGATATGTTGATGCCTTGGGGTTTTGTTAGTCATATCTAGATGGACCTTAGGTCATGAACCCCCAAAGTTAGGAAGGATTCACACAAATGAGCCAACAACTATTATTTCTCGTATTGTGCTACGAAGAAATATTGAATGTTCAAATATAAATCTTTCCTCCATGTTCCACATTCTAATAATTTCTTCATATTCAATAATAAAACTGATATTTTCAAATATGAGAAAACAAATAGACTGTATGGCTTCAGTATGGCCATGCAAAACATCTATTTTGAATCAACTTTGGAAATATTCTCTATGAGCTTTTTTCTCAAGGTATATCTCTCTCCATAATTTTTCTAGTGGCAAGGCATATATTATAGAAGGTTCTTCGAGGTGCAGGAAAACCCCATCTCAAAAAAATCTTAAGTTTCACCCTTCCTAAAGTTTTGTGCGATATGTTTCATTTGTCACACCTCTCCTAAAGTTTGGCGTGATAGTTTTATGTGTTGTACCTCTCTTAAATTTTGGTGCGATATGACATTCACTTAAAAATATTGGTCTTATCTACCATTTAAACTTTATCTTATGCACACTTGATAAAAATTTTGGTTTGATGTATATTGCATAAGCAAAACTGTGGTGCAATGTGTGATATAAAAACCTTGAACCCTATGTCGTGACCGTTTTAACTTTATTTGCAAAACTCTTGTGTCATGCCCTTCTAAACTTTATGTGTGAAAGTCTTGTGTCACACCCTTCTTAAATTTGCGTGTGATATATCTTAAACAAGCTAGTAATGTATCCATAGGCCCAACGATGTCTATGCATTGGAACTATACTTTGATCCCTTCAAAGCGTTATTAATGGAAAGGCCCTCATGAATTGGAAATGGAGTTTAGATTCCAGCCCTTTCATGATGCACAAAGCATGCATCCCTTCTTGTATTTCTTGAAAACGTTCAATACTTGGAAAAAGACATACTTATGAAGCAAAAACTCTGAATTGAAATAAAATTCCATACAAATAGCATATGTATCCTTAAATTGCATCAGAAATGATACACATAGCATATGTATCCTTAAATTGTTTTACAACAATTTATTTCTCACTTAAGTTACTAACTAGAATTAACATTGGTTGCATTGGTAAAAGGAAGGAAATGCAAAATTTAGCCAATAAATTGACATACATGGAATCAATGGTTGAATGTTGGATTGGAAATATGGGGCAATCAACATAGCTGGAATCAATGGTTGAACGTTGGACTAGAAATGTGGATTAATACCTATCTGCTGGAAGTGATCAATCTAAATTGTTGGGATATTACTGGACATGTATACAACTAATCCATTAAAATGACTTAATCCCATGATGATAATTAAATCTTACGTGGATTTTCAAAGCTATGGGGATTTGTACAACAATAAAAGTTTTGATATGTGGATTTCCATGTACATATTTATATTTATTATGATAGATCTCTATGAATTTTTAAATTTTATAATACATGTACAACAATAATGGCTTCAATTCATGGAAATCTCCTAGACAAATGTATGTATTTTTGTTTTCTAGAATAAAATAGTATATTTTTCATTTCAGGTAGAAATCAAAATTTACATAGACTAATCGACTCTAGTGGAGCACCTCAAATTCCCATTGTTATCGCACAATTTGTAGTTTGGGAAAACCCCAATTGATCCAAATTTTATGAGAAAAACGAAATGACTACAGATTATTAAAAGGCACTTAACAAAACATAATAGAGATACAGTAAAACTGGTTTTCTATTCAATGAGGAAATACGTTGAAACTGTAAAATGTTGCAGAAACAAGTTTGTTGGAATGGTGGCGGCTTATCTCTGAGAAGAGATGTGACGGCTGCGCTCATCCACAAGAAGATGATTACAATAAGGCTCTGAAGGCCTTTTTTACAATAAACATGAATGCTAAAAACCCTAGACATCCAAAAACCTAACCCTAGGAGATGAAGCAGCGAAAGTCATGTGGGCCCGTCTGGGTAAGTTAGTACATCAACTTCCCTGGGTCGTAACTTTTGCATACGATCTTCGTTTTAGGCGTATGATAGCCCGTTGGAAAGGTATCATCGAGGATATTCATTTTGGGGCCTAAATCATGTGTTTGGATATAAATGACAAGATCAATCATGAAAAACCTTCATTTAGGCCCTCAAAATAGCCTCGAAAGTTAAAACTGCTAAAATAGTAAATTGTCAAAATTGCTAGAAAATTGTTTTCAGCCAGTTGGAAAAGGTGGGTGACCACTGATATCCACTTGGATCACCAAATGAAGTAGAAAATATGTGACACAATTGGGAACGCATATCACTATCAATTTAATAGATATCCCCCTCATTTTAGTGAAGGACAAGTCCAACACAAGGGAGGCTTCTCGGGTGTCCCTAGGGGGATTGCAAGGGGAGAAGCAAGGAGATAGATGGACACCTCGATAGTTCATAGTCTAGGATTATCTATAGGATTGAGGAGAGAGTATTTCGAGTTCGTAAATGGTTTCCAAAGTTGTGTACATGCAAAACAATGTTAGACAAACCAAAACAAGACCCAATATGATGATATAAGCCTCAAGATAAGTGGGGAATAAAAAATAAACCTTGTTCCAGAATTTCAGTAGTATGGAAATATATATCAACGATGAAGAGGCTATAAAAACTGAAAATTATACCATCAAAATCAATTATATGATATTGAAAACTAAAGCTTGCAACTAGTACACAATTTTACAATGTTTACTCCAAGACTTTGATGAAAAATGAGGGTTGTAAATGAGTGTTATAAACAAGTATTTATGACAAACCAATGGTTGTAGAAAATTTTTAATACACTAGAAATTTATAACCACTAAAATCAACAAGTAATCCACCCAAACAATATATCCTGATACGTACATCAATTATCAGAGCTTGCAAGTGAATGTCAGCGGGAGAAAAATGAACAAAGAGTAAGAGAAAGTGAGTTTGTTGTAGCCCTATTGGTTGTAACTTAATTCTTTTTACAACAGCTCAATCAATTAGCATATCAATATTCCCTTGGGGGACAAAAGAGTCAATAGAATATATAATTTAGATCCAACCTTAAAAATTTCAATCTCTTAAAATCCATGTTTACCAATGCAATAGTGTTCAATCTCCAATGTTATTAGTACCTTATCTATTGAGTTGTGGAGTCTCTTTCATGGACACAACCAATTTAAGCTAGGTTTTAATGATATTCTAGGGTTGTAAACCCTTTTAACTCCTAGAGAATATAAGCATTAGCAAGGTCTTGCTACAAGGGTGTAAACCCTTTTACTCCTTGTAGCAATCCTTAAGACTTTTCGATAGAAATAGAAGCAAATTCCTGGATGGAGGGTGTATTCCCTTATACTTCTAGAGTTTGATTAATAAATTTGAAATTAAAAAGAAAAACACAAGATTTCAAAAATTCCTTACCTATTCAAAGAGAGAACATGAAAAACCCTTACTTTATCAAAACAAATCCATCAAATTTCCAAGAACAAGCATCCAAGAGAAGTCACTAGCCCTTATTTCACCAAAATATAAGTGAAGCATCCATTTTTTAAAAGAGACAAGATATAGAAAATTTCCCAAAGAGGACTAGATTTCAATCCAAGAGTATGTAATTCTCAAATGATGAGTTATGGAAATGAAAAGAGATGATCCTCTATTTATATCAGGCCATCTAAACCAATTTGTCCACATTAAATTGTCAACAAATTAAAAGAGGTCTGACCTCCTTTATCTGATCTTACAACTTCCAAATATAAAAATTACATGAAGTAAAACCCTAAAAAGGGTGATATCATGCCTTAGAAGGGTGATGTGAGGCCTAAAATTGAGAGGTTGAGCCTCAAAATGTAGATTGTTGGGCTTCCAAGGGACATGTGTCAATCGCTCATGTGCTAGGGTGTCATCCCATGCATCTCATTCCTTCAGAAAACACCACATCACGTATAGAACCATTAATCCCACAAAACCCTAGCCTCCAAATGACATCAAAGTCTTAGAGTGTGACGTCTGAGCCCTCCAAAGGACAATATCCAAGTGCAAAGGGCTATGATGTTATCCTCAAATGTTGTGAAACTGTCTCCAAAGGCAACATCCTCTATCCTTTGCACAAAACGGCTTTGGGGTGCTCTACTCATCCTGTGAGCTATGGAATCCATCCTAGGGGTTCTCAACCCCAAATGAAGGTCAAAATGGCATAATTCCTCTATGGAATATAGATTTCACCTGGAAAGGTTATTAAAACAAAAAGCACGTACGCCCTCCAAGGGTCCACAAGTCACATGTGTCATGCCAGGTAAGCTACATTTAATAAAAGAACCACCCAAACATCTGCATTAAATCCCCTTTTTTTAAACTAAACAAATGCTTAAAGACCTTATAAAAATTTTCAAATTTAAGCATGGGAGGGTTGTCATGGTTCCCTATTTGGTAGGCCAATCCCCAAGTCAAGAAGTGTTTCTCAAGAAGAAATTCTCTATGTCAAGTGGTGAATATGAGGTGAATGGGGGTGTGACTTTTGGGAATGGAGTTCTTGACATATCAAGGGCTCATATTGTCTCATCTATGAGTGCAACATTTTTCCAAGACCTTTTAACTCCGATTAATTTATTATGGTTCGAACATTGAGTGTTATGTGCAATGGAAAGTAAAGAGAACAACAATGCTACTTGAAGTTAGGAACACATTGAGTGTGATATGCATTGAAAATTAAAAGACACCACAAATGTATTCCCCTAGCAAGTGAGACATTTGTTAATTATCTATTTTCTTTTTAAAAATGTCGTTTATTTTTATGGAGGATCATTTCATTGCTCTCATGGCCTTAGGGCAAGCATCTAGAAGGATAATTTATGGATTTTAACTTTTTTGAGCCCTACCCAAGCAACCATGGTGGGAGGGAGGAAATATTATAATTGTTTTATGTGTGTAACCAATATTTATGTTCTAATTTTTAGACTTCAATGTAAATATTGGTGTACTCTGTTCATTTTGGATGAGTGGGAGGAATATTGCTGGAAAGAACATCCATAAGATCTATCAACCCACCTCAAAACAAGATTATCGCATGTAGGCGAGGACTCATCTTCATACTTATTTTCAAAAGCACTGCTCCCTGAAGGATGAGAAAAAATGAGAGATCCCAAAAAGTCCCCATGATTTCCTTGAGAGGGAGAGATGAGGTAAGGGACAAGATCCGTTTTATAGAAATAATCCTTTCGAATACCCAAAATATGTTGGTTCATCACCTGCAAGTCCTTGCAAAAATCCCCAAGATGAAAATATTACTGCTCTGTAGTATGAATCTTTGACTTCTATGGATGGCCAATGACACCAAAATGTTATCTCACAAACTATAGGTTGGGAAAAGCTTGACCCAATCCACAAGATGGTGATAATTGTGGGAGAGTCTACCCATTGTCACCTTAGAAAAACCCTCCCCTCACTTTAGTGAAGGATAAATCCAACACAAGGGGGGAATCCTGGGTGACCCTAGGGGATTGAAATGGAAAGTGAGGTGATGAAATATGAAGCCCCTATATCTGAAGTTGTGAAGAGATGGAAGTCTTTGGATGAAAGATTTTTTATGAGGGAAGGTTGCCAAGAAGTAGCGTACATGTAGAAGATTGTTGTACCTGCCCGAGACATAAGAAAAGAAAATTATACAGGACAAGATATCAAATGGAAAAATAAGAAAATCTTTTTTTTCCTATGTAGCATCAGTAAAGAATGATATAATTTAGCAAGTAAATGATAATTAGAGTTGCTAAATAAGTCACCAAAAGTCTAGTTAAATATGTAAGATATAAGCTGGCAATGACTAAGATAACTCAAGTGAGTTAGAGAAAAAAAATAGGGATGTTCAAATATGTTATTGCAGAGATATTATAACAACCTTATGACTATAGAAAAATATTTCTACAACAGGAAATTAAAACCACCAAAAATTACATGTAAACCACCGAAAATATGTTAAATGACGAGTAGATTATTATGACAACTTTGTAGAAAATTACAACGATTAAAAAGAGAGAAAGTAAAAGTTTGAGAGAACTTTGTTGCATCCCTAATGGTTTTAGATTTAATGTTATAACAATAGTAAGATATCATTAGTTAAAGAGTATTCCCTAGTGGCTCAATTAATCCAGTAGAGCATAGAATTGATTCCACGTCAAACAACTTGAAAATCTCATAAAATCACATTATCCAATGCAATGAATTTTATTTCTCCAATGCAAAAATCAGATTAGTTCCTTTTAAAATATGGGTCAATGATATACAATATCCCTAGGGGTGTAAACCATCTTAGTCCCTAGGTTATGTGAATCAAACTTAGGTAAATATAGGATGGTGTACACCCTTGTACTCCTCCTAGAAACCTTTTCCGAAATTGACTTAATAGCTAGAAATGAGATGAAGTTTGATGGAAGGTGTATGCAATTAAACTCCTCCTATGTTTTCAACCAATAACACTATGAAACAAGCAAGACAAAATTAACAAATTGCATATTTTTCTGACCAATTCCAAGAGAGATGGAATATAAAATCCTAGTTCACCAAGTAAGGTCCACCGCAAAGAAAGAGAGTAATCCTCCAAGAGGTGCGCACCACCTTAGCTCCACAATAAATGAAGAGAAATCACCAAAATACATTAT